>CM061062.1:222698270-222849367 GCA_030762895.1 Sophora flavescens
AGCAAAAAGTGCCTCTGTCCCTGAAATAAATCACCACAACTTGTCAAGTTCAAATTAACTATTCACTTCATTTATTAATAATTCTGAAATACAAGGAGGAAAGGAAATCAACAGTAATAAAGAACTAAATGTACCTGTTATGCTGAGCAAGATACCACCAAGGGAAGTCCAATTTCCTCCTCTTCTTAAATACCGATATACATACACAGGTGAAAAAGCTCTCAGAACGTTGCTCCCATATTTCCAGATGTTGAATATACCTATACCGCCAATTAAGAGAAACCAAAGCAGGACAACTGGAGCAAATAGCCAACCAACTCTATCTGTGCCATAATGTTGCATGCTGAATAACCCAACTAATATTGCAACAGCAACCAGCACAACTATACCTATAACCCATGAAAAAGAAGCTTTTGAAGACTACCAACTTAAAAATCAGTTGAAATTTTGCACATAATGGTGCAATAGAAAGAAAATGCACTGTTACAGGTTTAGGACCATACCACTACTCAAATCGGGGCGATTTACCCTGATGCCGCCAGCAGCTGATAAAACTACAATAGAAGATCTCATTATGAATATCTTGAGTTCACTGGAGATGTATTCCAGTTGATACTCAAGAAAACAAACTAATTGCAGTAAAATCATTTTGTTTGTACTCTTTATACAGTATACATTATACATAAATGAAAGAACTAAACTAAATTAATCTCTAAATCACCCATGCTAAAGATTTTTCAACATATTAACTTCAAAAATTATAATACTTCAAACAAGCAACATGGGGGCCACAACTTATGCATGTCACCTCCTGGGGGAAAAACATAACAACTAAACTTCAAGCCTACAACACTCAAACTATATAAAAAATCCACATAAATGATCTGAGATAAATTAGTCAGTCAAAAGAAGGATGCATAAAAGTGTCTTCAGCTCCTCCTAAGTGTCCCTATTATTGAAGATATGACCATCCTTCTCAACCCAATGGCACCGAATAATGCAGATTGAAGACAGAATAAGCGCTTAGAAAAGCAGACCCCTCCTTAAACTAAATTTACAGTACAAGATGAATCCGTTTTACCCGTCTTTCTCTCGTTTCCTTCTTCCTACCAGAAGACTAACCATATTTACGTAATGTTTTCCTTTCTTTTTTAATTAAATCCTTCCAGTTCCTAGTAAGGGCGCCAACAACAAAAAACTGAATCTGTATTTGAACCTGGCATACATATTTTCGGAAGAACTAAAGCCTCTAGCATTACCAAGCCAAGCCCCAAATAAATTTGTGCACCAATTTATTTTTTATTTCTACATCATTTAATCTTTATTACTAATAAATTTACCACAATAAAACAAACTCGTAATAGCATATCAAACCAGGCAGAAACCAAATTTAAAATATCCAATCATGTTAAGATTAAAAATTGGTAGGATTTTCTGTTTCATTTGCTGAGTCAATTAGTACCAAGTAATGATCCTACCAGTTTCAAGTTATATTCACATAACAGTCCTGTTTTCTCATCTCATAAAATGTTTTATGATTTCCTACACGCTTTGGGTAAATTTGCACAAATGTGACAAATAAACTACTGAAGCATATAAATTGATAGATAACCTACTTGGGTAAATAGGAATAACCAAGATTAGCTTCAGACAGAAGGCATACCAGATATAGCTGGGGTAAGAATCCCATCTCCAACCATCATGCAGGTACCAGCAAGGACAAGAATAAGAATAATGTTTTTTATATATGCTTGTTCCTCTAACCATCTTTTGGTTTTTGCAGCAAATGACCTTTCATGGATGGTAGACCGACTATATGTTGTTAGCTCTTCATCAGTACGATGCTGGTTGGGAATGATTTTTATCTTTGCATGTCGGCAGAGCAAAGAATAAAGAGCCAATGTTCCACCTGCTCCACAGATGTAAGCTCGGTAAACTTAGTTGCAGATCATTAGGGTCAAACAGACATAGCTTTCTAATGCAACACATATGCAAATGCTAGTGTGCTTTACTTAGTCATTAAAGGAATCTGTTAGATACTTGAGCATGGCATAGGGATTAGAACCTATTATATCTGTTAATAACAGAATAACTGTATCTAACAGACAGTTATTAGTGCACTGTTGTAGACTGTAGTAGTTATATTTTTTAAATTTTATTTTTGGAAGTATTCATATGTAACATGTTTAAAGCTTAGTAAGCTTTAGCTTGAGGGAGAATGTTAAAATATCTGACAATACCTTGAGAGTATTTTAGCATATCTTAACATATCTTCAAGATCTACTTATAATATCTTTAGACTGTCTTCAAAGATCATTAGAATATATTGTGGAATCAATCGGTCATCTAATTGTTAAAGCAACCTGAGGAGTTATTTTCTATTTCATTATTATATTTCCTAATTTTTTTCCTTATTTTGTTAGTGGGCTTAGGCTTGCACTAGTAGTAAATAGTAATACACTAGTACTTGACCTAATTATTAGTATAAATAAAACCATTGTATTAGTATTTTGTATCACATTATTATACACCATATCAATCTAAGAGAATATTATTGAAAGTCTCTTTTCTCTCCTTTCTTCCTTCCCTACATAGACCCTATAATTTCAACATGATATTAGAGCTTCTATGACCAAATGCTCTAAATTTCGATCAATGCCACCTCATTTTTCTAATAAAAAGTTGAATTTCGACACAACGTGGGTGGGCATGTGCATTGTCCACGCTTTAAGCTCAAAGGGCTCTAGCATGAGGGGCGTATTAGATATATAAACTCATTCATGTGTTCACCTAACATCTTAAGCTTTTGAGAGAGTTCATTCGTGAGAAAGCTATTTGTCAGAGAGTAAAGTTATAATACCTTAGTTTTTTACATAGTCCTATAATAGGTGTCTTAGTTACCAGAAACTAGAAAAACAATATATACCTTGGCCATTGTCATTTGCCCTTAATACAATAAAAACATATTTGAGAAGTGGCACCAGAGTAAGAGAGTAAATAATCAAGGAAAGAGCTCCAATCACATCCTCCTGATCTTTAACTCCATCAGGAAATGTATTATAGAAAACATACAAGGGAGAAGTGCCCAAATCTCCATAAACCACACCAAGACTTTGATATGCAAGCCGTAGAAGCAACAGTGCAGAAAATTTCTGGAAAAAAAAACATTTAACATAAAATTATACTTATACACTAAATACCGGTAGCATTGGACTGGTTTTATAGAATAAAGAAATCCAAATTGAAAGTTTAGTTTAAAATCACTTAACAGACATGTAAAAGTCTGGGTTTCTTAGTCTACTTGACATTTCGATATGTACTTTAATTTCTTTCAAGAATTTGAATTTGAAATGAGGTTAACACTTTTATTTCAAATTCGTGCTAGAGATTGTAATTTAGAGTAAAAGGTAATTCTTGAGCAAATGATGTTCTCTTCGCCATTGTTAAAAATATAAAACTATCCAAGTGCTTCCACCTAATAGCTTAAGTATTTTAGAGGGTAGATTCTTGATTTTGCATCAGAACCTCTGCCACCAAGTGCTCAAGAGACCGATACTTGCTGCCCCCATACTTCCACTCCACCTAATAGCTTAAGCACCAACACGGCAATACCATGTCAAGGAACAACTCCCTGAAAGCTCAAGCTATTAGATGGAGGCCTAGGAATTAGTTTTATATCTTTAACACACCACCTCACACAAGAACTCTTTGAGCTTGAAGCATGAACAATGCATTATGCCCACTTTGCCGTACACAGAAATTTACTTTAGCTGTGAAGAATAGGGAACCGATGGTTGAACTTCAGACCACTTAGTCATTGAGGCTTTCGTATGGTGATGAGGACCATCTTTCCTACATTTGTAACATTGTACCTGTTGTAATATATTGTATTAAATGATTTGATATCATCAGTTATTATACAAATTAGGTGTTTATTCTTTTCACTATTAGGGCGGATCTTCATCCTTAAATTTAGGATAGCTTTTATTTCCTTTGGTCAATATATAATGTATTCAGTCTTTGTACGAGTATCAAGAAATAATATCCAAATTTCAGAATTCCTTCTTTCAGTATGGTACCAAAGCCCAGGTTGTTTCCTAGGGTTTCTTCCTTCTTTTTTCGAGCAGCCTTATTGTTGTAATCCTTCTTTTTTCAAGCAGCCTTGTTGCTGTCTCCTTGCAGCCTTTATTGCTGCCTCTTCCTTTGCAGCTTTCCTTGCTGCCCACTGCCACCCGCCTCCGTGGTTCATCACTTCATCTCACCATCCTCCCCAGACTTCCAATCGGCCCATTTCCGGCCGACCACCAAAGACCCATCCCGTTCCGGCTTCTCACGTGCCGCCTTCTAGACTGTCGTTCACCGTGCACCAACCACCATTCTGATCGCCTGCCCTCCCTTGTCCAGATCTGAGTTTTCCGGGTCATTGCAGAATATCTGAATCCGAGACCATTCAGTCCTCCCTTGTTCCAGCTCTTAGTAAGGCCGAGCTAGACTGCTTGCGACCTCTCCTGGATTCTATGAGTAAGCTTTTTGGTACTTGTTCTCTAACCATGACTGGTAAGAATTCTAGTTTATTGTCCTTTAATGTTTCGATTACTATGCCTCCGGTGCTATTGATCATATGACCCCTTACCCCTCATTTTTTTCATCTTACTGTCATTTGCGCCTGGTAAAAGTCACATTACCATTGCTAGTGGCACCCATGTCCCTGTTTCTGGCTGTGGTAACATTCACCTTCCACCCTCTCTTCCTTTAAATAATGTGCTTCGTGTCCCTAAGCTCTCAAATAATCTCATTTCTATACACAAACTTACTTGAGATTTGAATTGCATAGTAACCTTCTTTCCCTCCCATTGTGTTTTTCAGGATATTGCCACGGGGAAGACGATTGGGGTTGCTAAGGAGCAGGGCGGGTTATATTGTCTACATGGAACTCGAGATAGTACCACGCAAAAGATGTCCACTTCTTGTCATCAAACTAGTTCCAACTCTGCCGTCTCTGAGGTATGGCTTCAACACAGACGTCTTGGCCATACTCCTTTCAGTATTCTTAGGTTTATGTTTCCTCATTTGTTTAAAAAGAGATCAGTCGAGTCTTTTCATTATGATATTTGTCAGTTTGCGAAACACCATCGCACAACTTTTCTTCCTAGTAATAAGAAAAGTATTGAACCATTTGAGCTTATTCACTCTAATGTGTGGGGATCTTCCTCTGCTTCTAATTTATCTGGTGCAAAATGGTTTGTGTCCTTTATTGATGATTGCACTCGAGTCGCATGGACATTTCTCATGAAAGATAAATATGAAGTTTTTTAAGTATTCTTGAATTTTCAACGCATGATTAAGACTCGGTTTGGGCGATCTATTAAACGGTTACGTTCTGATAATGGAAAAGAATGTTAATCAGACTTTTTCCAGATTTCTTAAAGAACATGGTGTTTTGCATGAGTTAACATGTGTGAATACCCCACAACAAAATGGGGTTGCCGAAAGAAAGTACCGTCATCTTCTTGAAATGGCCAGAGCCCTTCTCTTTCAAATGTCTATACCAAAGTCTTACTGAGGGGAAGCTGTCTTAACTGCTACATATTTAATAAACAGGTTACCTTCTTATGTCTTGGATGATGGTTTTAGTCCTGTTCAACACATGACGTGGCTCCGTCTAAGTTCCTCCAGTGAGAACTTGGAGGAACAATCCACACTGAATATTAACCGTAGATATAATAATATATCTATTATGCGGTCCGGATTAAGCAAGTGGTAACCGGATAGGTGGGAGGTGAAATTTACTGGCAACCTGTTTATTGGGTCATAAGTTAATTCCTGGCAGGCCATACGTGTCATATGAGTGAGAATATAGCAACTTTGACCAGTATTAATAAAAGCAATAATTCAGAAACTTTGTTAAATTTTGTCTTCTATAATAACTTGGAAGGGAAGAACCCTAAAATGCAGATACCCTCTAATAAGAGGTGAAATGGTTGAGTCGTTTATGGTTGCAGACACCGCCAGCGACGGTGTGCGCTATGTTAGTGACGTTGGAATTTTGGGTCGGAGGTGGGGGATTGTTGGGTTCGATGGGTGTAATCAGTATGTTGGTTGAAGTTGTTTGTATATTTGGCCCGTCGCCGGCCTCTAAACCCACACCACGTGCTTCAGTCCGAGTAGATCTAGAATCCTCAGATGTTTTCGTATGCTTTTATGATTTTCTTAACACACTAGATCTGTAACCCACACACCAGATCTGTAACCCACACACAGATCGACCTAAAACGCAGAAGACGGCACCGGCACCACTATTCACAGATCAAACTAGTAGCGTCGGTTATGCCTCTTCGGTTTTGCCCAGAAAAATGGTGAACACGCACACTGTAATTATTAGGACAAAATGAATAAGTTTTTTTGACCAAAGGACAACGGCAATAAAGTTGTCTTAATTTAATATCATTTATTCAATCACTCAGTGACCTGCAACGACCGAATGAGTACCGGGTATGAGAGAAATTTTTTTAAAGTTAAATAACCGACTATCGAATGGGCAGGTCAAAAAACAATGGAGTATCATTCCACAACTCCCACATTGGAGGAATATAGAATTCGCCACATGACGTCTTTCTTTCCTTTCGCTCCCACCATGACCAGTCTCTCGTGTCGTGTTTTTGGTTGTACCGCCTTTGTGCACATTCATAGTCAGCATCGTGGTAAGTTGGATCCTCGGGCTGTTAAATGTATCTTCATAGGATATGCTCCCAACAAAAAAGGGTACAAATGTTATCATCCCTAGAGTCGTCGTGTCCATGTCTCCATGGATGTTACTTTTCATGAAACCGAGTCGTTTTACCCCAGTCCTCAGCTTCAAGGGAGAGTGGTCTAGAAGCTGAGTCGTCAGTTGTTCCTCGTATGGCCGAACCTCTTGAGTCATCTCTTATGGCTGAACCTCGAGTCATCTGTTTTTCCTCTCATGAAAGAGGTGGCATCACCTTCCGGTACAGTTTCTGAGAAAAATACAGAATCAGTCTCTGATCCAGTATCAAATGCAAATGATGATATGAGACAATATCGGATTCAGTTTCAGAGACGAAAAAAACCCGACCTGGTCCAACAACAACCTCGACCGTCTGACTCGGAGGTAAATATTCCTAACCCCGAGCCTCTGGATAGTCCTTTAAGTAATAATTATGAACCTAACCCTGATGACTTACCAATTGCTTTGAGAAAAGGAAAAAGAGCTTGTGCCAAATATCCTATATCACAATTTGTGTCCACTAAACACCTTTCAATACAGCACCAGAGCTTTATTCCAGCGATCGATTCTATCAGAGATCCTACTTCAGTACAAGAAGCTTTAAATGATGAGAATTGGGTTCAAGCCATGCATGAAGAGATGAGTGCTTTGGAGGAAAATAAGACTTGGGAGATTGTTGAGAAACCGAAGGATAAGAGGATAGTCGGATGCAAATGGATCTATACAGTGAAATATCGATCCGATGGGACATGGGATCGGTATAAGGCAAGATTGGTTGCAAAAGGGTATACTCAGACATATGGGATATATTATGAGGAAATGTTTACCCCGGTAGCAAAGATGAACACGGTTAGGATTATTCTCTCCTTGGCAGCACACTTTGGTTGGGACTTGCACCAATTTGATGTCAAAAACGGCTTTCTACATGGGCACTTGGAAGAGGAGGTATATATGAATATTCCACCAGGGTATGACCCTACTGGTGGAGGGAATAAGGTATGCAAATTAAGGAAGGCCTTATATGGGCTCAAACAGTCTCCTCGGGCTTGGTTCGGAAGGTTCAGCAATGCTATGGTATCCTTAGGTTATAGACATAGCCAAGGAGATCATACCCTCTTTGTGAAACATTCTCAGGACAACAAGCTCACACTTCTTTTGGTCTATGTTAATGACATGATCATTGCTGGTGATGATGAGGTTGAGAAACAGGTTCTGAGAGACAAACTAGCTGCACGGTTCGAAATGAAAGACATGGGGAAGTTGAAGTACTTCCTTGGGATAGAGGTTGCCTACTCCAAACAAGGCATCTTTATTTCCCAAAGGAAATATGTCCTGGATCTCCTTAAAGAGACGGGTAAGCTGGGTTGCAAAACCATACAGGCACCTATTGAACAAAATCACAGGATTGGAAGCAATGAAGAGAGCCTAAGGGTGGAAAAGGCCCAATATCAGAGGCTTGTGGGAAAACTCATATATTTATCCCACACCAGACCAGACATAGCCTATGCTGTCAGTGTAGTTAGCCAATTTATGCATGATCCACGTGAGAGACATATGCAAGCAGTGAATAGAATCCTCCGGTATTTGAAGACAAGTCCAGGAAGGGGATTGTTATTCAAAAAGGGGAAAGTTTGTCCATAAAAACCTATACAGATGCAGATTATGCAGGGTTAATTGTAGACAAGCGATCCACCTCAGGGTACTGCATGTTTTTGGGTGGAAATCTAGTGACTTGGAGAAGTAAGAAGCAAAACATAGTTTTGCAAAGCAAATTGTAGAATTCACATTCATAATCTCAAAAATATTTCCGAAAGTTACTTTTGGACAGGAACCTTTTGCATGCATTTCATGAGAATATGTACTGAATGAAGTATGACCTAATCTAAATAGCATATCATTGAATGCCTTGTTAATCAAGGAGTAGTAGCTGGGAAGAAGAGGCTAAGGACAGCTACAACACTGACACGTTTTTATTGGATTGTTAAACCATCATAAAGAGTATTCAATTATTTTGTTTCTTTCTTTTTTTATCCAAAGGGAGGCTCATAGGAGACCAAAGAGTATTCAAATCTGTCAATTAATTAAAAAAGCTAATTAGGTATAATAAATTACAGTTTCCTAAATAAAACAACCAAATTCAGTCAGAGAAAGAAAAAGAATGTTAAAAGGAGGAGCATCATACTTTTTCTCTGTACATATTTCTGAGCCTTCCTGCTTCTTCATCCATAGGCTCGTCAAGCTTCTGATCCAAAACCCACATACTACCTTTGTTATCATTATCTTCTTCGATTTCTACTCTTGAAGCCATTTAGAGCTCAGTTTAATAACTTCCAACTAATAACAATTAACAGCTATGCGTGTTGTCTGAAACCCCTTGTCCTCGGTTCCTCTACCCCTCACGAAAAAACACACAGAAGTCAGAAAACACCGGCAACAAAAAGTGATCTCATATAAAATCCATGCCTGCTCCAACCAAGGATCCAAAGTAACCTATAAAACCAGGACAGGCAAACAAAATTGAAGCTTTCATTGAGTGGTTGTATTAAAAATCATGCTATCTTCGAAAAATAAAATAACATTGACAAACCCAATTTCTAGAATCATCGTATAATCTAAATCTACACTGCAACACAATAGACTGATCCAGCCTTTGACTAATAATAACAAAGCTCAACAGAGCTACAATAAAAGGGCTCAAACTTTGCCAAGACCACGGCGATAAGCACATCAGAACTAACAGTGCCTGCTTTGATTAGCTTATTTTTCTTTTAAACAATGCTTATAATGAAAAGGCTCAAGAGAAAGGTTTTTTTGAATGTAAAATAAGATAATCATAACATGAAGCAAGTTTCGGAGCTAGTTCAACCTCCAAATACCCATATAATAATCTCCAACTTAAAATTAAAAGCCAAAAAATACAAATGTTTCAACATTATTCTAGCTGAAAATCAAGACTCACCTGTCACACAAACTGGTAAGTACTTGTTAACTAGAACCAGAACCAAAGTGGGTTCAGCTGAAGAACAAAAATTTTCATCAGATATTGAAGCACGAACACAACCCAAGTTAAAAAGAAGAGAAAACCAAAAGTACAAACGTTAACTAACATATAATGAATTTCACTGGGCAGCCTCATCGTCTGGAACAGACAAATGGTCTCTGATTAAGAGAGAGAGAGAGAGAGACATACACGGATACACCCACAGAGAGAGAGAGGTAGGACCCACTGAGCCTATCGTATGTGTGTTTTTTTTTTTTTTTTTAAACTCATTATCAGCATCAGCATAACCAATATACACAACCAATTATTATATACATGGTACATCTATTCTTTCAGGATATCTATTTATTATTTATTTATAGTACTTGTTATATCTATTAATCTACAGTATCTTATTTAGGATGCGGATTCCCTGCCTTGGGCTCCCACCCGTTGGATCAATTGGACGGATCTAAAGCGCCACATGTCCCCTCTATAAAAAAAAAATATAATAAGGGTTAAGTTAATATTTGGTTCCTATTAGTGGTCAACATGGGATGGGTTTTGCTTGTCATTTATCCTACGTTAAATATTGATAGAGTCAATTCTTTAAAACCGAATTCGTTCCTAGACCTGAAGGAACTCGATCATATGCGGGTTGGTTTAAGATCGGGTCTAAATGAGACGGGATCGGGTTGACCCGAAGTTAAATTGATTCTTTACAAACTAAATTTTTTTGAGTGAGAAAATATGTTATTTATTTTATAAGCCAAAATATTGGCAAAAGATGCTACCTAAAAACCATCAATTGATCTCGTGTCACCAAATAGATTCAAAATCAGATGTCACAAAATATCAACAAATAGATCATTTAGTTGGATGCTTCATTGATGCTAGTGTTACCAAAGTCACATTGTTAAAACTATGATACTTTCATCAAACATGATTCTTTCAATATTACAAAAGCCATAAAATATATCAAACGTGAAACATAAGCTAGGGAGAGATAAAAATAAAAATAAATTCTTATTATATGGGACGGGTTGGGTAACTCGAAGGTCAACCCGGACCCGGACTCGTCCCTGACCTGACACCGGGTCACTAAATGGGACACGGGTTCGTCCTTTCTCTTCAGCGGTTAGGGTCAGACCCGACCCGAATACTACGGGTTGGGACGGGTTTTTGGGTCAGGCCGGGTTTTGCACATCCCTAACTCCTATACATGATTCTTACTTTCAATTTAATCCTTATATATATGTAAAAAAATAAAAATAAAAAATTAGTTTACCCAAAAAAAATTCAAATCGATTCTTATATCTACAACTATTTTTAATTTGGTCTCTATCATTTATTGACATATAACACTGTTATATGATAGGGATCAAATTAAAAATAATTGTCATATGTAGGGACTAAATTAAAAATGATTGTCACATGTAGGGATCGAGTTCAATTTTTTTTGAATATGTTCCCTACACGTGGGAATCATTTTCAATTTGATCCCTATAGTTCAATTTCAAAGAACAACATTATAACACCAATAAAAAATGAGGATGAAATTAAAAATAATTGTATCTACGAGTATAAATTTAAAAAATGATTGATTTAAAAAAAATGTTAACCACTGCTCTTAATGAATTAAAGAGGGAAAAAAAACATTGAAAATTAAATTTTTTTTTTGACAGCAATTCATTGAAAATTATTGAATTTGATATTTTGAGAAAATAATAAACTTACGAACAAAAGAGAGTTTGAAACTGAATGTGCAAAAACGAAAACACAGCAGAGGAAAAGCAAACCCAGTTCATTCTCCCTATCGCAGCGACAGCAGCCCGTTCACCGCCCATCGCCACACCACGCCGACGGACCACCGCATCAACGTCCATTCCGCTTGAAAGTTTGGCTCTATGAGCAGTCTCTCCCCGTCGTCGCCGTCATCGCAAGCATCACGGACAGCGGTGTTTGCATTTTGTAACCATGGATGATCTGCATTTGGTGAACAAGTAATGTTACCATCCTCACATTTCAATTTTCCAAATTTAAAGGACAAAAACAGATGTTAAAATGTTAACTTGCTGAATTGATTTATGATAGGACATGATGCTATGATATGAACAATTCATAGAGAGAATCATGAGAACCTATGACAAATGCAATGAACAATAGAATAACTTCTCTTTACATGCTCATGATTGCCATTAGTTAAGCCATGGCTGCTTGCTTAAGAGATATGACAGCGGCGGTTGTCGGAGTCGACGACGGTGGTCCGGTGGACTTGGACGACGGCGGCTCGACGTGGCGTGGCGGAGGAAGAAGATCGGCACAATGGCGGAGTGAGAACAAGCTGCGTTTCAGATTTCAATATCTGTTTTTTTTTTTTTTCCTAAAAAAGGATGAAGGACACCGTGGCGCATTCTGGAGCGTCAGATTGATCCGACGGACCAAAAGAAGGGAACGCCAAAGTCAGAATCTGGTTATCTGGGTCCCTTATTTTATTTAGGTATTTAAAAAAAGGGGGTTTTTTTTTAGTGATAATCATTACTTTTTTTTTCTGTTATTATTATTATTATTATTAGGTTAAAGTAATACTTTAGTCCCTACATGTTATATGAATTCTCAATTTGATATCTATATAAAAAAAATTATTAAAATGGTCCCTATACGTATAAAAAATCTCCATTTGATCCATATACATTATCCGTTTAGTTCCTATACGAGCAAAACATTATTAAATCAGTCCCTAAAATTTTATACGGTAGGAACCAAATGAAGACTTTTCGTACGTATAGGGACCATTTTAATAATTTTTTATGTATATAGACCAAATCGAGAATTTGTATCATGTGTAGAGATCAAAGGATTATTTTAACCTTATTATTATTATTATATCTTCAAACTGAAAAGGACCTGAATGGGATAAGTTCAATTCCTACGCATTTACTATATTTTTATTTAGTAATAATAACCAAAAACGCAAGTTAGTGCTGTACTATGTTATTAATGTCAAATATCAATGATTATATATTATATATATGATATATTAGTATTAGTATAATACTATAATTTATGAATGGAGGAGTTGGTTGACAATTCAATAAACTTGATTGTCAATAATTTGAGAACGTGAAATATTGATATACTAGTATTTAGATGACTCGTTACAATAATAATCTTAATAATATGGAGGACTCAGTCACACAATCATTGTTATTATTATATTTTTATTTTTTATTTTTTTATAAATGGCACTATTTTAAATATGGTATTTAATCATGTGGAAGTGAGCACAGCTGTGATCTATGGAGAAGTAGCCATATTCAGATAATAGAGAAATTCTTTCACCAAATACTGAGATTTTATTTTATTTTTTAAAAAAAAAATTGAGGCAGAGATTTTATAATTGAAAAACGTTGTATAGTAAGAAATTTTTTTTTTTTGAGGAAAGTTGGTATGAATTCAATTTATTAGACGGTTATGTCATAAAATAAAATTATTAGAGGGTTATACTCATTTTTCATCATCTTTGTTATTAGAGGATTATACTCATTTTTAAGGAACCTAAAAAAAAAAGTTTTTAAGGGAAATGGTGTAATCAATGTATTGAAAAGGGATATACTTAGATTTTCAATAAATAATTATCTTATTTTGATTTCTTAAATAATACATTTAGTATACTCGTTAACAAGACCCTAAGTAATTTACCTTTTTATTTTTCTCCCTCCTAATAGTGTTTCTTTGATTGAATAGTACCTATATCTTGTGAAATATAAGCAAAAGTCAATCAATTCAACTCTATTTAATCTCAGTTTTTCAAAAGTCAAGACAATCAACCAATCCAGTCAATTCTTCTTTTACTTTTTAAAACGGTTGAATGAAATGAATTAAATGCATTTCTTATTGATCAATAACTGAACTTGCAGCTTATATACACATGAATATACATTGGATTCTAACTAAGTGATTAGATTGTTGTGCAAGTAACAAAACTAACTAACTGCCAACTGGAGTAACTAACTTAACTGTATACTTTAACTCTTTAACTGTCTAAGTATTATCCAATGTCCCCCTATAATCTGGAGAGTGAATGTTAATCACTCCCAGCTTGGAGAGGAGATGCTGAAATGGTAAAGGATCTAATGCCTTTGTCAAGATGTCTGCTGATTGTTCCTTTGTTGAGATGGGCAACAAGTGAAAAAGATTTGCCTGAAGTTTCTCTCGGACCAGGTGACAGTCGATGTCGATGTGTTTCGTGCGCTCATGGAACACCGAATTTGTAGCTATGTGACGAGCTGATTGACTGTCACAAAACAAAGAAGTTGGAGAGATGAATGGTATAGATAATTCTCGCAGTAAGTAGGTTAGCCATTGAATTTCACATACAGTGGCAGCAAGGTCCCTGTACTCAACTTCAGATGAGGAACAGCTGAATGTGCTTTGCTTCTTTGTTTTCCATGATATGAGTGAGTCACCTAAAAACACACAATAACCAGTGATGGAGCGCCTAGTGTCGGAGCATGTGGCCCAGTCAGAGTCACTGAATGCCTTTAGCTGTAAGGAGGAAGTGCAGGGATAGAAAAGGCCCTGAGTAGGAGATCATTTGAGATATTTCAATACTCGAGTGGCTGCTTTGAAGTGAGCAAGTGTAGGGGATGACATAAATTGGCTAAGTTGCTGCACTGCAAAGCTAACATCGAGCCTTATATTTGTCAAATATAGTAATTTGCCAACTAGTTTTCGATACTCAGCAGTATTGGTGTAAGGCTCAATCAGTTTGGGACAATCTAGTGGATCTAGCCATTGGAGTTGAAGCTGGCTTGGAAGCAAGGAGGCCAGTGTCAGAGAGAATGTCCAATGTGTACTTCCATTGACAAAGAGTGATGCCTTTGTGTGAGCGGGCAACCTCTAAGCCAAGGAAATATTTGAGAGCCCCAAGGTCTTTGATTTTGAACTTGTGATCCATAAACTGTTTGACATTCTCAATTTCAGAAGCATCATTTCCTGCCAATATAAGATCATCAACATAAGCAAGCATGATTGTGAAGTTGGAACCATGTTGCTTGTAGAACAAGGAATGGTCATGCTGAGACTGAACGTAGTTCAATGCTTGAAAAGAGATAGATAGCTTGGCAAACCACTGTCGGCTTGCTTGTTTAAGTCCATAGAGAGACTTGTGTAAACGGCAAACATGATTTGGTTTGGTACATTGAACGCCTTGTGGAACTTCCATGTAGACCTCTTCATCTAAATCAGCATGGAGGAAAGTGTTGTTTACATCTAATTGATGTAACAACCAGTTTTGGGAGGCTGCCAATGCCAAAATTAACCTGACAGAGTTGAGTTTTACCATAGGGGTAAATGTATCAAGATAATCCAAACCCTCGGTTTGTGTGTAGCCTTTAGCTACTAGGCGCGCCTTATACTTTTCTATGCTCCCATCCGACTTGTATTTGATTCGATAAACCCATTTAGAGCCAATTGGAATCTTCCCTTTTGGTAGATCAGTTAGAGACCAGGTATTATTTTGGTCCAAAGCAGTAAGTTCAGCCTGCATAGCTTCTATCCAGTGTGGAGATTGAACAGCTTGTTTATAGGTTTTAGGTTCTGTGTCATTGGTGATGGGTTAGTGTGTAATGAAAGTGTGAAGGAGAGAGAGATTTGTAAGAGAGAAATGGTGATAGACGATACCTTGTATCTGTGGATGATGGAGCATCTAGAGTTGTCATAACATTGCCGTGGAATTCTTGCAAATAAGCATGTGCATTTCTAGTTCTGTTGGATCTTCTCAAGGGTGGATTCGAAATGGGATTTTGGTCAGGAGATGCATGTGATGAGGTATGGTTTGGATGGACTTGGTTTGAGTTTGGAGCTAGAGATGTGGCTGTTTCAGGTGGAATTGGTGTAGTTTCTGCAGGATTAGGAATTTGGGATGGAATTGGTGAGGTTTCTGTTGGAATGATGGTTTGAGGTGTTTGTGCAGGTGCAGTAGGTAGGCAAGGGATATGGTTAGGAGATGAATTATCAAATTTGAGGAAGTCAAATGTGGTTTGGTTAAGCAGATTGGAGGTAGAGTCTTGGGCAGTCGATGATGATGGTGATGCATAATGGAATATGTGTTCATAGAAAATAACATGTCTTGAAATGAAGATTTATCTTGTGAGCAAGTCAAGCAAAACATATCCTTTAGTTCCAGGTTTTGAACCAAGATAAGCACACTTTCTGGCCCTGGGATCCAGCTTGGTGCTGTTTTGAGTGAGTGTGGAAGCATAACATAGACTTCCAAAGACCTTAAGGTCAAGTAGAGTTGGTGGTTTCTGGTGCAGCATCTCAAATGGAGATTTGTGTTGAAGAATTGGTGTTGGAAGCCTGTTTATCAAAAAGATTGCATGACTTACAGCATAGCGCCAAAAAGACTTTGGTAGGTTTGATTGGAATAAGAGAGATCCGGCAACACTGAGTATGTGCCTGTGCTTTCTCTCTACCACTAAGTTCTGTTGTGGAATTTCCACACAGGATGTTTGGTGTATGATGCCATTGATGGCATAAAATTGATTAAGGAGGAATTCCTTTCCATTGTCACTTCGAATGACTTTAACTTTCTTGTTGAATTGTGTTAAAACCAAAGAGACAAAGTTTTGTATTAAATTGCTTGTTTCAGATTTCAATTTCATTAAGAAAATCCAAGTGTGCCTTGTGAAATCATCAACAATTGTGAGGAAATATCTTTGACCATGAATAGATGGGGTGCTTAGGGGTCCCCAAATGTCCATGTGCACAAGGTCAAAGGCACTAACAGATTTAGATGTACTAGTTGGAAATGGCAGCTTGACTTGCTTTGCTAAATGACAGTAATCACAAATTTTATTAGAATTGAAATGTACATATGGAAAGAATTTTGATACATGATGTAAAACATTATGAGATGGATGACCTAGTCTAAAATGCCAAAGGTCAAAAGGGTTTACAACATTGGTAAAATTGGTAAGCACAAAAGAAGTAGTTGATGGTGTAAGCTTCAATGGTCTGTTTGGTGCAGCAAGAATATACAGGTTGTTCTGAACTCTAACATGCCCAATCATCTTCGAGGTACTCATATCCTGAATTTTACAGAGGGACTGATCAAAGGTTAGTTTGCATGACATTGAAGAGGTAAGCTTATGAATGGAAATCAAATTGTGTTTAAATTCAGGTATGTAAAGGACATCATGAAATTGAAAAACATCAGAAAATATGACGGTTCCAGAATGTTGTGCAACTGTACTTGCACCATTTGGCAATTTTACAATAATTGGTTTGATGCATTTGTGTGAAGTGAAATAAGAGAGGGATAAGGTGACATGATCGGTAGTACCTATATCTAGTATCCAAGGTGCATTACCTGAGACTTGATTAGTTGAGTGAGTGGAAGACTCACCAATCTTTGCATGGCTTACTTGGTTGGCACTATGGTTTTGTGTGGAGGCTTTCTGGAATAGGGTTGCAAGCTGAGCATACTGCTCTTGACTTATTGTAATGCCTGGTTCCTTTTGATCAGTAGCAAGATAGGAATCCAATTGTGCATCTGAATCATTTGGTTCATCTGAATCAATGCTGTCTAAGGCAATGTTGTTCACATTGGAACCATTCTTGAACTTAAATTTGAAGTTTGGTGGGAAGCCATGCTTGTAGTAGCATGTGTCAACTGTGTGACCATTTTTCCCACAGAATGTGCACACTTTGTTAGAGTTTCCATTTGATCCTCTTCCATTAGACCTTCCTCTGCCTCTGCCATAACTTGCATTGCCTCTGCCCTGACCTTTCTAGTTCTGATTAGACTCACTGTTTTTCCAATTCTGATTCAACTCAGCACTGTTGAACAGAATCTTGGACTCAGAATCAAGTTGTCCTTCTTGCCGTTTCACCATTGAGAAAGCTTTGACCATAGGAGGCAGTGGCTCCATTGCAAGAATTTGTCTTTTCAGCACACCATAATGATCATTAAGTCCTTTCAAGAAACAAATCACATATTCTATTTCCCTTTGCCTTTTGATACTTTTCTCCAGTTCACAAGTGCATTTGATAACACAAGTACAAGAAGGAATAGGCCTAAAGGACTCTAACTCATCCCAAATAGTTTTGAAATCAGTAAAATAGGCTGAGATGGTTCTTTCTCCTTGTTTCATTGAGTGGACAAGTTACATCAAATCAGAAGTTCTAAAATAATTCCCTTTTGAAAACCTATTTCTCAAATCATCCCAAATTTCTAGAGCATTTTCGAATTCAACAACACTTTGAGCAATTTCTTGATTTAAAGATTTAGTGATCCAAGAAATTATCATTGTGTTGCACATTTCCCAAGCCTCATAGGTTGGATCATCGATGTCAGGGACTTGAATCACTCCATTCACGAATTTGAACTTGTTCTTGGTCACCAAAGCTCTTCTCACGGCTTTGGTCCAAGAATTGTAGTTTGTGCCATCAAGAGGTGGCGATACAAGGATCATTCTTGGATTTTCTCCGGGGTGCAAGTAATAAGGATCATGAATTGGATCAATTCGTGGAGCTACTTCTGGTTGAACTACTTCATCGTTGTCGTGTGCTTCAGCCATGGAAGAAGAAGATCAAGGAAGAAGCTATAATGGAGGATTGAGTAGGAGAATGGATTTGCACAACAAAGCTCTTTTCTAGAGAGCTCTGATACCATAAAACGGTTGAATGAAATGAATTGAATGCATTTCTTATTGATCAATAGCTGAACTTGCGGCTTATATACACATGCATATACATTAGATTCTAACTAACTAACTAGCTTGTTGTGCAAGTAACAAAACTAACTAACTGCCAACTGCGGTAACTAACTTAACTGTATACTTTAACTCTTTAACTGTCTAAGTATTATCCAATACTTTTCCAAGAACATTGCGCACTCCCGAGATAACTAAATGGTAGTTTAGTAATTGTAATTCATTTTTTTTACATAAATCAAGACAATTAAACTAAATTAACCAACTTCCTTGATAAATTTGAAGTTGGTTAATTTTGTTTATAAATGGGTTCGGAGGGAGTAATGGTTTCATAAATTTTTGCACGGGTACCAAATAGTGGTACTCTTTACGAGACATTTGTAGTATTAGGGTATCAATAAATGATGAGGTAGTAGTAAATTATTTTATTGGAGAATGTTAACGAGTGTTTTTAGGGCATTGGTTAAGAAATCAAAATAGGAAAGTTTGTATGAAAAAATGGTGTGTTTAATATATTAAAAATATTACACTTAATTTTTTAATACAAACTTTCTTTGTATGGTTCCTTAATCAATGTCCTTAAGGCACTCGTTATCAAGACACTTATTTATAAGTTAAACCATTAAATAATCAATCTTAACTAAATTGTTTAAAATAATGGTGTCTGCTATAGCCACTGAATGATCACTTATTATTTTAATGCTCAGAATTTGATATAAACTTGTCGTGTTAAATTATGTGAAAGATTCGCATATAAACTTAACATACATGTGTGTGCTAAATTAATTAACAAGTGATATATTATCATTTTAAAAATATAAAATATTTGTATAACACAAAAAATTGTGTAACCATTTAATATTAATTGATCTAAAATACACAATTTGTGTGCATATGTGCATCTTAAAGTTTCTAATTCAATCACTCTCCTGCTAATTCTTGTATACCATACCTAGGATACACTATGTGAATACAAAAATTTCATGTCCAATCACTCCCTACTGATTCTTGTATACGCCTATATAGCCCAAAGGGAATGCCATCAGCCAAAATCCTCTGCAGCCTCACCTTCCCACCTTACAGTGTTCAACTAGGCGCCTTATTCATGAAACACCAACGGGATCAATCCAAAGTTTTCTACATCACTTACCATTGGTGGCCATATTCATGAAACATCAACGGGATCAATGATTGTGGAGAAAAAAAAAATCATAGTTTGTACCACACTGAATTATTTGACTTTGATGACAATTTAAACTCTATCAAATCATTCCATTAATTACTTGAGTAAACCATTCCCTAATCCATCATAAGTTCTTCTCTCCCAATCCAACTATCAATCAAGTCCATTCCTGCTTCTTTCATAGCCTGCAGTGTGTCCCTCAACACTTGAAATATCATGATGCTACCAAAGCTTGCCACCATTATTAACAAACTAAACATTACATATCACCAGTTACAATGATACAATAGGTATTAACATTTCATTACTGTTAACTAAAGATACGTTATATAATAACTGTAAAGAAGCATTTGCTCTTTGGTATATATTTTCTATTGTCAACACAAGTAGGGGGGAGGGGTGGAAGCTAGGATCTTTAGTCATTCAAAAATTCGGAGAAGATATATATATATATATATATATATTACAAATATTTTACAGTTTCATAAAAAAAATAGTATGTAGAGAGCTATAGTACACTGCATTGCATTAACATATAGCCTATTCAAACAGCAACTGGTGAAGGAGTTGAGGGAGGGACCCGATTTTCAGCTGGAATTTCAACAAACTCCGCCAGGAGGGCACGGAATTCATCTCCACTCATTGTCTCCTTCTCCAGTAGGACTTCCACAATCTTATCAATTGCCTCACGGTTGCTCCTTATATGGCTCAACGCAATTTCATATGCTTCATCTGAGAGTCTCTTGATAGCAGAATCGATGTCTTCAGCAAGCCTTTCTGACATTGAATTTCTTGCCATCATTCTCATGATGACATCTCCACCTTGAGCTGAGGCATCCATAAGTGACCAAGGACCGATATCAGACATTCCAAATGTGGTTACCATCTGCAAGAGTATCATTGACATTTATTGAAGCACAGTTGCCACAAATGTAGGAAAATAAAGAGATTTTTTTTATAACAAAGATTAAAAGTCCCTCCCTTCAAAATGAAAAATATCATTATTTCAATTCAGGTCTCACCAATTAATTAAAGATACCCGGAAAAAAAAATGTTCTGAGTTCTAACAAAATATAGTCAAATTGAGATTAGATTACCAATTCTGTAGGGTAAGGAATACTAAGAACATTCACCCCCACCAAAACAAAGGAAAGAAAACAAGGGAGGTGTAATATGACCAAACAACAAATAATGTCAATGAACAATTACCTGTTTGGCCAAACCGGTTATTTGCTGCAAATCACCAGCTGCTCCAGTTGTAACCTCAGGTTCACCAAAAATAATTTCCTCTGCAGCTCTACCACCTAGTCCGCCAACAATTCTTGCAAAGAGTTGTTGTTTGGATATCAGAGTAGGGTCATCAGAAGGAATGAACCAAGTAAGACCGCGAGCTTGCCCACGAGGAACTAGGGTTACCTTTTGTACAGGATCATGACCAGGAGTCAAAGTTCTGCAAGAGCAGTTAGATATCAGAACAACTTTTTGGGAATTGTTTACTAAGACAGCTTCTAAATGTTAATGTGGGAATGAGGATCCAAAAGCTCCCCATATGGGTTAGGCTAGGCCCGAGGTCCTACAGGTTTGTTCCCATAGGCCCAAACCAAATCAGTAAGAGTGCTGCTGGAAGTGTGAGTGTGGGAGGGGGTCAGCTAGAGGAAAGAGAAAATGAATCCATTGCAAGGACGGGGAGAATCACAGAGAGCATTCTGTCACTTTTCTGTTTTTCTGGCTGAAAGCTTGGGGCTAGGAGGTTTATCCATAGCTGGGAGCTCTTGCTCTTATTTTCTGTATTTCTTTTTTTCTGTTTCTGGCTGAATACCAGTCACCCTTTGAAAGATAGGAGTTATTCCTATCAGTTAACTAACACCCTTTGAAAGATAGGATTTATTCCTATCAGTTAACTATATTTGTTTCTGGCTTGCGCTACAAGTGTAACATGAAAGCATGAAGGCAACAACGTATTGCTCACATTGCAATCCCAGACAACATTTGCTTGAAAGACAAAACTACAGCCTAATGGCTTACTTACCACAAATGGCTTACTTACCCACAAATGGCATGCCCAACTTCATGATACGCCACTAAACTTTTGCTCTTCCCATCCGTCATCACTGTCCCTTCCATTCCAGCAACAATTCTATCAATAGAATCATCAATCTCTTTGGATGAAATTGCCGTTTTTCCACGCCGACCAGCCAATATAGCAGCTTCATTCAAGAGATTTGCCAGATCCGCTCCACTAAAACCGGGTGTTCGCATTGCAATTACCTCAAGGGAAACATCAGCATCAAACTTTTTATTGCTACCATGAACCTTTAGGATTTCAGTCCTTCCCCGTATATCTGGAACATCAACTGTTACCTGCAAAAGTAGTATGTTCAGTGGTTTACTCATTAATAAATGCATTAAATATTTCCTAATATAATCTGACCTGTCTATCAAACCGTCCCGGTCTCAATAAAGCAGAGTCAAGAATATCAGCCCTGTTAGTTGCTGCAATGACGATGATACCAGTATTACCTTCAAACCCATCCATTTCAGTCAAAAGTTGGTTAAGGGTCTGTTCTCTTTCATCATTCCCTCCACCAATTCCAGTACCTCTTTGCCTTCCAACAGCATCAATTTCATCAACAAAAACAATGCAAGGAGCATTCTCTTTGGCCTTCTTGAATAAATCACGAACTCGAGAAGCACCAACACCAACAAACATCTCAACAAACTCAGAACCTGAGATTGAGAAAAATGGGACACCTGCTTCACCTGCAATAGCCTTGGCTAATAACGTCTTCCCAGTTCCTGGAGGACCAACAAGAAGAACTCCTTTTGGTATCCGAGCTCCAACGGCAGTGAATCTCTCAGGCTTCTTCAGAAACTCTACTACCTCCATAAAGTCCTGCTTGGCTTCATCCACACCAGCGACATCATCAAATGTCACTCCCGTATTTGGCTCCATTTGAAATTTGGCTTTAGATTGACCAAAAGCAAGAGGAAAGCCAGGCCCACCAGGCCCGCCCATCCCTCCAGGTGATCGTCTTGAGAGAAGGAACAACCCTCCAATCAAGATTAGAGGGAAAGCCAGATTCCCAATCAGGTTAAATAACAGAGAACCTGACTCTTCTTGGGCATTATGAGCTGCAAAGTCAATATTCTTTTCCCTGAATTTCTGAAGGAGCTCTTGGCTAAGTCCAGGAAGTTGAACTCGCACTCGCTGCACCCTATTACCCAACTCAGGAGAAACAGCCTCTACAACAGCTATGGTTCCATTTTCAAACAGATCCACTTTTTTAACTCTACCCTTGTCCAAATACTCAAGAAACCTAGAATAAGACATTCTGGAGGAGGAAACTCCTTGTTCATCAGCATAAGCTTTCCCACTTCCCAATAATGTGGGTAAACCAACTCCCACATTCAACAATTTAAGAAACCCTCTTCTCCCTTCATGCTTCTTTTGATCCAAGGATACCTTAACGGGTACTACTTTTGATTCCTTATTCAATGATGGAAGTGTACGAGATGAAAAGAGATATCTTCCATTGTAGTCCTTGTTGAAAGTTATTTTATTACCATGCGTAGATAAACCAGTCCCAACAAGACATGCCAGAGAGGCTGCCATCTGTATCAAAAAGAATATCCAAAATATATCAAACACTAATTAGTTCAACGATTAGCAAGAAAAGAAATAATGAATAAATACAATTTGTGATTTTCAACAGTTGTTTTATCGCATAAACATAAACAGTAAATTCAATCTATACCACCAAAAAAAGGAATATATCATTTATATAAGCTGTGCGCTTGGGAAAATTCTGGATAGAAAAAATAACAAGCTGTAGGAGAAACAGAAACAAAGCACAATGATCGGATCATTCGGATGTACAGATCGTGCTAGAAGCTAATTTTAGAACTTTGAGCAACCTTCAATATGAATATAAATTACAATCATGACAGTAAGATGTTCAGAATGATGAAAGTTATCACTTATCATATAAACTCTCATTTTTTTTGTTTCTCTCCTTTCTTGGTGAATCAAATCATATATACCATACAAAGATAATCTGATATTTTAACAATTTCATTTATTAGCTCGTGCCAATTCTTCTTCTACCATGCCATTAAACAGGATAACATCATGACGATTTTAGTAAAGAATAAGATTAATAAATCTACACACGCTGCTTATAAAAAAAAAAAAAAAAAAATCTACACACGCTAAATGACAGCATATCCTGATACAAACTGAACAATTAAGAAGCACTAGATGTACAATTGACTGAGCAGATTTTTTAATTCAAAGCACTAATCACCTTTGAACCAACGGGTAAAGAATAAATCCACATTTGCTTAAACACACACTACATATTTAGAACAAATATACAATTGGCACATGCCTTTCTGAGAATTTCTGAAATTGTAAGCAAGTCCCAGTTCAATTGGGGCAAAGATATAACTTCAAAGATAAAATCTTTAGCTCGAAGGGTACACCATTAACAACTCCAATAATCAAATTATTTAAAAAAATTAATAAATTTACAAAACTAGAGGTAAATGAAGTTGATTGATAACTAACTGTAAAGACGTGAAGAATTCGGAAACGGAGGGAAAATGAAGAACCCACATACCTCAAAACGAAGAATCAAAGAGAGGGAGAGGGCGTGAAGAAGAGTGGCGAGAGTGAAGAAGACAGAGGATGTGGCTCGGGAAATGTATACGTGGTCTTTTGCTAATGGTTTGCTTGTTCCCCACTTCCGTACTCCAAAGCAAGATTTTTTTCGGGGTCGTGTTCGAGTTTTTTTTTCTTCTTTTTTCATATATCACATTAAATCCTTTTCAATTTCATTTTTGCTGTAGAGTGAGGCTATACATATACTCATATCCCATCAACATTATCCGAATGGAACTCAACTCAGATCTTTTAAACAATGTCTCAAGATCCATTTTTGTGTGAAAAAAAATATAGTTGGAAGAGGAGATTAATTATCGACAAAGCTGATGGATACTTCGTACATATATCATGCTAACAAAAAAATTACTCATAACCGTATATTTAATCTTTACCATTTACTTATACTCCCTCCGTTTTTTTTCTTTGGTAATTTAAGATTTCTACACATAGATTACGAAATCATTAATGTGTTAATATTTGTATCAAAATACCATTATTTCTACCATTAATTATTTACAAATTCCAACTACATTTACTCCATACTTCACTAGCCATTTATATACTTGGAAGGTTTTATGTATTTTCAAGGTATTTTAATTTAATTCTATTATAAGGATATGAAAAAAAATGAACAAATATGTCTTGGATTTATAAAACACCCATTGTTTTGAAACAAAAAAAATAGTTAAAATTACCAAAGAAAAAGAACGGATGGAATAATTTGTAAAAAAAATAAAATCATTTACATATAATTATTTTTACTTCATTTTTTTTTTCAAATTTAATTTCGATCCTGTTACACGGGTAATACTTTATTTGGTACGAAATAAATATAAAAAAAAAACAAGTAAAAAGAAAGTTTTAAGAAAAAGGGATGAAACCGCTTCCGGGCAAGCTATCAAGAGATTTTCTTTAGCATAACTGTTGATGAGGGAAAGAGTAACTCTCTTGCCCAAATCCTTGGTATCCATGTTTGCCTTGGCACAAGTATGTATCTTGGTCTTCCTTCAATGATAGGGAGAAAGAAGAAAGCCACTTTTAATTACGTGAAGGAAAGGGTGTGGAGGAAAATTAATTCTTGGTGTGGTATGACTTTATCTAGGGCTGGTGGAGAAGTTCTTGTTAGAAGTGTTGTTCAGGCCATACCTACCTATTGTATGAGTGTGTTTCTCTTGCCCCAGACCATTTGTAATGAAATTGAAAAAATGATGAACTCGTTCTGGTGGGGTATGAAAAAGGAAAATAATAAAGGAATAAATTGGATAAGATGGGACAAAATGTCTGTTAGTAAATAGCTTGGTGGTCTCGGCTTTAGAAACCATGAAGCCTTTAATTTAGCAATGCTAGGGAAGCAAGGTTAGAGAATTCGTCTCAACCCAGAAGCTATAATGTCTAAGTTACTCGAAGCTAAATATTTATGTGTGATTTCCTGGACTCTTCGCTTGGTCATAACCCAAGCTTTTCGTGGCGTAGCATTTGGACTTCCCGGGTCTTGTTGAAGGAGGGTTTGAGGTGGAAAATTGGAAATGGGAACCAAATTAATATATGGTCAGAACCGTGGCTGGTTGGTGGTGCAAGAGTGTCTCATCCTAATGTTAATGTTGAGAATCAGAGTCTCACTGTTAGTGACATCCTTGTCCCTGGAACAAATGCGTGGAACGTGGAAAGGATACACCAATTATTTCATGCAGAGGATGTCTCGGATATTTTTGCCACGCCTATTATTGCTAGCACTAGAAATGATGTTAGACTTTGGAAGTTCACTAATGACGGCCTTTACTCCGTGCACTCGGGATACAAGTTTTTGGCTGACCAATATGTGAACACCCAAGACCTTCGGGTGGAGGGTGATTGGCGTAGACTTTGGAATCTCATGGTGCCTCACAAAGTTAGGTCCCTCATGTGGAGAGCTTGTAGAGATGTTGTGCCAACTAGGTGGACCCTTCGTTTGAGAAAGATGGACTGTCCAAGTCACTGTGTTTTATGTGGAAGTATCATTGAAAGTTGTTGGCATTTGTTTGACTTATCCCAAGGCTCAAGAGTGTTGGATGAATGTCTCATTGTGGTATTCTATTGATCCTTTACTTGCCCAGCATGAGAACTTTGCATCTTTATTTTTCTCTGTTTGCAGAATTTTAAATGATGCAAAATCTTGCCTTTTTGCTATGATAATTTGGAGCATTTGGAAGTGTAGGAATGATAAACTTTGCCAGGATATTGATAACTCTCCCATGCAGATTGTCCAACGAGCCAAGGAAATGTTAACTGCTTGGTCTCTTGCACGGAAGAAAAGAAGCTCGCTGGTTGCTGCTCCATTGGCAGAGCCTTTGTATTCTTGATCTCCTCCTTCGATGGGTGTGGTGAAATGCAATGTGGATGCAAGTTTCTTCAAGAAACAGGTGCTAACTGGAGTTGGTATGTGTCTTAGAGACCATTTGGGTCGTTTTATTCAAGCTAGATCTGCTTGGTGTCCGTGAAGGTGAAGCTGTTGGGTTACTTCAAGCTATTTAGTGGGTAGCAAGCCTTGGTTTTGAAACTGTGATTTTTGAGCTGGATAGTAAGCAGGTGGTTGAGGAGATTCATGCTAACAATCCAATATACAGAATTTGGTTCTCTTGTAGCTGAGTGCAAACAGCTACTTTCTTTTTATCCAAACTTTGAAGTTAAGTTTTATAGGAGACAAGCAAATATAGTCGCTCATACTTTTGCTAGGACGTCTATTTTAAATGCTAGTCCCTCTATTTATCTTTCCATTCCCGATTGTAATAAACCTTAAAAGGGTAGATTTTGAGGATGGTTCAATATGAGAGAAAAATAAAATGAGTTGTTTCGATAGCCAATTATGTCTCCTATTAGCAACAATAATAATTGTTTATTGTGGATGGAGGCAAAGATACCTATAGAACGAGAAATAAAATAAGCTTCATAAATATATTTTTATGAATTATGTTATATTAGCAGAAATATTTTGTAGTAAATATTAAATTAAGATATGTAAGTTTAGAATATGAAGTTTGAAGAAGAGTAAAGGGGTAAAATCATGAACTTTTATTTCTATCTCCCATGTTTTCATCTTACTAGAAAAAAGAAAAGTTTTAGTACGAATCTCACTTAAGTTTTTTCTTCTAAATCAAATCTCGACTTTTTTTGGGCTGACTTTTACTCGATCAAACAAAGTATAAATGTGAGTGATATGCAAGAAGAGTCTTGTTTTCCACATATAAAAAAATTAACACGTGAAATTCAAACATTAACAAAAGGAAGAACCACTATTTTTTTAATAATAAAATAAAAGGGGCGAAAGCCCAAAAAAGGAGAACTACAAAGGAATTACACGGGGAGTAGAAACTGTTAAATTTTTAATGTGTATAATATGTAGATTAACATTAATTGGTGATTAAATTATAATTAAATTATTAATATATCAGTTATAAAATTAATTCTTAATTACGTAATCAATTGGTGAAATTGTTGTTGGGTATTTACTAAGAGTGACCTATGATGGGCTGGGCCATTCTAATGTTAACCCGTTGAGAGGTCCCTACTCTCTGCTGGTAGGTTAAAAGGTTGCCTCCCCATTACGCATTCCAGACACACATACTGAACACTAAACCAGAAAGAGAGAAGCAACCCTCTCACATTCTGATCTACTGTAATGGATTCTACGATGCTCCAAGGTACACAATTCTTCTCCTCTCCTTCGATTAACATGTGTAATATGCTGTGATTTGTATCTGTATGATGTTCTAAACAAATTAGAATTATAGGTTATCCTTCAATTCGTATCAGAGCCAAATAGATACATATTATAACTATTTTTCGTTTCCTTTTGCGTGAAAAAAAAAGCCCCACTTTGTTCGATCTCGTTTTCTTGCAACTGGACGAATAATCTTCCAAATCGGTGTTGGGCTTCTCTATCTCGGAGATCACCGATCAATACCCTCAAAATCACGCAAAACCATAGCCTGTATCTAGAGAACGAATCGGGTCTGTATCGCGGGTCACTTCGACCCGTTTTTGGTTGCTGGGCGAGGAAGATGACCTCTCCCTGCGATGCGGATTCGCCTCGCGAGAGTTTTTCTCGCCTCGCGACCCCGAAGGCTGACTGTTCTAGGAAAATGCAAGGTTTCTGGGTCGCCTCGCGAGTACTCGCGAGAAGACCAAACGTTGCTGACTTTTCACAATATTCGCCCCGCGAGTATATTCTCGCCTCGCGATTCTGGGCATCAGCATCTGTTGGAATTCCAGATTCGCCTCGCGAGATACTTCTCGCCTCGCGAATCATTTTATATCGTTAAATCCGAAAATATATTGTATTTTTTAATACTGTACTCTCAGTTTTTTTTTTTGGTCTAAAATTTTGTGATTGTTCCCTACTTTTTTGTGACACTTTGATATGTTATACTCTCCTTGATCATGTGTCATATAGATGGAATTAATTTTAGAGCCTTATGTGAATTAAGTTGTGTGTTCTATGCTATATTTGTTATATAATATAATTTTTCTAATGTATAATTGTAGCATGACTATTGATATTTTGTATAGTTATGAACTCACCTATCGTGGGTATAATTATACAAAATTTGTGTTGTTAAATAATTAATTATTCTAATGTGTTATATTTGTATTATATTAATAATAATTATACCCTATCGGTGTACTATTATTAATGTAATTCTTTATTATACATCGTACTATTGTCTTAAGCTTATGTCAATTATGGTTTTCAAGTACCCTATCGGTATTAGAAATTTTGGTGATGTAAGTTTTGTACATTGTATTATTCTTCTTATTATATTTCTTATTTATTATGATTCGGGACCCTTAGGCGGAATTATAATGAATAAGAAATTTGTATTATGGGCAAGATTGGCTGAACATATATATGGAATCATATTACCCTTCAATTCTTAATGATTCCTTATTCTTTGTTTTATGTCAGCCTCCTTCCCAAATTCTGTCAAAACTCTAAATGGGACAAACTATGAGGACTGGAAAGAGTCTCTAGATCTCTACTTAACCATTGCTGACTTGGATCTGGCCTTGAGGGAAGACAAGCCAACAACTCTCACAAATGAATCTACTGCAGCTCAGAGGAGTGCTTATGAGAAATGGGAACACTCTAACAGAGTGTGCCTGAAAGTGATGAAGTATACTATGGAAAAATCCATCAGGCAGAGTATCTTAGAGACCGATAATGCTAAAGAATATCAGAAAGCTGTTGGGGAGAAATTTATGACTTTTGAGAAGGCTCAGAAAAGTCAGTATCTTTCCTTGTTTGACAAAGACCAAATATGATGGGGTCAGTGGTGTGCGTGAGCATATCATGAAGCTGATGCACTATTACAACAAACTGAAATCTCTTAAAGTTGAAATTGGCGAAAGTACTTTAATCTACCGGGTTCTTGAATCTCTTCCTTCACAATTCGATGTTATGAAGACCTCTTACAATACACAGAAGGTTGAATGGACAGTGGACGAGATGATTGCCATTGTTACATGTTGTGA
The DNA here is from genome assembly GCA_030762895.1 of Sophora flavescens. Taxonomy (NCBI): domain Eukaryota; kingdom Viridiplantae; phylum Streptophyta; class Magnoliopsida; order Fabales; family Fabaceae; genus Sophora; species Sophora flavescens. Next base: position 222,728,070 of record CM061062.1, read on the forward strand.
CTCCGGCAAGTGTACCGGGTCGTCGCAAGTAATAAAAACACGGTAAGATATTACCGAGGTCGAACACAAGGATTGGGCTACCAATTCAACTAAATTGTCAAGAAATCCGATACGTTGGTTAAGCAATAGAGGGTGGTTGAGAGAAAAAAAAATTGAGATTGCAATTCAAGAATCAAATCAAATAACGCTACGGTGATTAAAATCAGAAATTAAATGCATCCAAGGTCTCAAATCCACCTACCCAATCATGTTAAGTACCCAAGTGATGATGTATTCCTTCCCTAAGTTCAATTGCAATGTCAACCGGGACCCCCTAAATTCTCCTATATCCATTGTCGTGCTCAATAGAACGTATTCGATGATTGGATTAATCACTTGTTCGGTCTCATAATCCCTAATCTCGAATTCTATTAAACCTTGTTCCCTATATGGTTGCACTAATCAAATAAATCCACGGTCGTGCTCATTATTCGATTAATGATTCCAATTCAAGTTCTAAAACGCTTCTCGCCGTTTGGCCTCAAACACGTTAACAAGTTAATCACGCAAACATATGATCAACACAATCAATTCAGAATTGGAAAACATTTATGATCCCGATTCAAGTTCTAAAACGCGAATCGCCTTTCGGCCTCAAACACGTTTAACTTATTAATCACGCAATACATATGATCAAACATTCAAATCAGAATCGGAAATCATCAATTAAAAAGGGAGGAGAACACATACATCATATGCACACTACACAGCCATGGGTGGCTTCATCGATCCCTCGGACGAGGGGATTAGTTCCTCATGCCCGTGACGACGCACAAACAATCGGCAATAATCTCCATAATAACAAACTAAAAGAAGAAAAGAAAAGAAGACGGAGACGCAGCTCCAAAGACAAGGATTCGCACTACTCTGATCTACACAAGTGGCTAACAACTTCCTCCCAATTCTGATCTGATATGGCCTTTAAATAAGGATTCTGATTCTCGCCAGCTCGCGGGGCGAGCGTACTCTCGTGACGCGAAATTAAGCATTGGCGCGCTTCAAATTTTGTATTTTCGCGAGGCGAGCTTGAATTCGCGGGGCGAGTCTTCAAACCCTAATCTGTCACAACCGTGATATCCATCACGGCTAAGCCGTGATTGCCTCTGTCTTCCATGGTCCTCAAGGACTCGTGAGGCGAGACACCTTTCGCGGGGCGAGTCTTCACCTGGGTCAGTGACCTTCATCACGGCTAGGCCGTGATGGTCTCTGATTTCCAAGTCTTCATTCTCTCGCGGGGCGAGCTATCTCTCGCAGGGCGAGTCTTCAAACCTCGATTTGTCACAGCCGTGACCTTAATCACGACTATGCCGTGATAGTCTCTGTCTTGCTGGTCTTCAGACTCTCGCGTGGCGAGAGTACACTCGCGGGGCGAGTGTCTCAGAATTTCAATTTCCACTATTTCTTTGCTTTCCTTGACTCCCGGAGCTTCACTTTATTTACCTGAAAACACAAAAGCACCCACAAGCGTAATTCTATCCAAAATAAGCTAAAAACTACACAAAAGACGCAAAACGAGTCAAAGTCCAACTCAGGAACGAAACAAGGCAAATTTGGGCGAAAATGAGAGTGAACTCGAATAAATTGGCACATAAACCCTAGTTTATCTAGTCATAAAACTAGATAAGCTAGAGGCTTATCATTACACAAGAAGAAGAGTCCATTAAAAAGGGTAAATCACACAGTGCTCATTTTGCTGCATCTGCTCCAACTCCAACTTCTAATTAAGGTTCAAGATTTGTGAAGAAAGATCAAAAGGGAAAGAAGAAAAATGCAAAGCAGCATCTGCAGGCTAAGAAAAGTTTCTTCAAGGGTAACTGCAAGTATTGTAAGAAGTATGGCCACAAGGTAGATGATTGCTATTTCTTGAAAAAGAAACAAGAGAAGCAAGGTATATTCCTGGCTCTAACATGCTTTGAATCCAATGTCATTGATGTTCCTCCAAATACTTGGTGGTTAGATTCAGGTGCAACCATTCATGTTGTGAATTCCTTGCAGGGGTTCACAAGCCTGAGGAAACCAAGTGATGATGAGTCTAAAATTATTATGGGAGATGGAGCTGGAGTTTCTGTTATTGACATTGGAATTGTTTCTTTACTTTTGCCTTCTGGACATAATTTGTTTTTAAGAGATGCTGTGTATGCACCTTCTATGAGAAGGAACTTGATTTCTGTTTCTGCTTTGGATAAATGTGGTTACACCTTTAAGTTTGGTAGTGGAAAATTGATTGTTTGTTCAGATTCTATTTCCGTTGGTTCAGGGGTTTTACGTGATGGCCTTTATATGTTAAATCTACGTGACATGTCATCACACTTCATTGCTCAAACAAACGCAGTAGGATTAATGAACATTCTTCTATGTTATGGCATCGACGTTTGGGGCATATTTCTAGGCCCCGTATTGAGAGGCTAGTCAAGGAAGGTATTCTTCATGATCTAGACTTCTCCAATTTTGATACATGTATTGATTGCATCAAGGGCAAATTTACTGCCAAGGTTAGGAATAAAGCAGCAAATAGGTGTGATGATGTGCTACGCTTGATTCACACCGACCTGTGTGGACCTATTACACCCACTACCATGGGTGGATATGGGTATTTCATTACCTTTATAGATGACTTCTCGAGATATGGATGGATAGATCTCCTTCAAGAAAAGTCTAGTTCCCTAGATGCTTTCAAATCTTTTAAGGTCAGCTTGTTGAGTTGAAAACAGTAGGAAGATAAAATGTGTAAGATCCGACAGAGGTGGAGAATTCTATGGTAGATATAATGAGACGGGTAGAAACCCGGGACCTTTTGCCGTATTTCTTGAGGAATGCGGTATTGAAGCTCAATACACTATGCCTGGTACTCCCGAGCAAAATGGAGTTGCGCAGAGAGGCGTAACCGCACACTTATGGATATGGTAAGATGTATGTTGAGCCATTCATCATTGCCGACTTTCTTTGGGGAGATGCCTTAAAAACTGCTGTCTACATTCTAAATCAAGTACCCAAAGCAAGTCTGTACCAAAAACTCCATATGAGCTTATGAGTGGAAAGAAACCGAGTTTGAAACATTTTCATGTATGGGGTTGTAAGGCGGAAGTTAGACCTTATAATCCTCGGTCTAAGAAGCTTGATCTTAAGACTGTTAGTGGTTTCTTTATTGGCTATTGTGTGGGTTCCGAGAGGTAGCAGATTCTATTGTCCATCTCATTCTATGCGAGTCGTCGAATCTGATCGAGCGATTTTCTTTGAGGATGACTTGGATAGTGGGAGTGATATACCACGACCGGCTACTCTTAGAGAAGATCGCACCATAGTTCCTATACCAGCTGTTCCTTTTCCTACGAAGATTATGATTCCAGCTAATGATGATGATCGAAATCTTCAACACGAAGATGGTGTGGCAGCACCACTAGTAGATGAACAAGAACATGATCTTATTGTTGATGAAGTTCCACCGAGACGATCTCAAAGAGTGCGCAGACCTTCCATACCAGATGATTATGTTGTATATCTTCAGGAACATGAGTTTGACCTCAATGATGATGATGATCCTATTACCTTTAAGGAGGCAATTTCTAGCACTCATGCTTCTGATTGGCTGAATGCTATGCATGATGAGTTGTCTTCTATGTCTCATAATGGTGTTTGGAATCTAGAGGATTTACCAATTGGTTGTAAACCTGTTGGATGCAAATGGGTTTTCAAAACCAAACGTACTCCAGATGGTAAAGTTGAAAGGTACAAAGCCAGACTGGTAGCTAAAGGCTATAACCAAAGAGAAGGCATTGACTATAATGAGACTTTCTCACCAGTCTCTACAAAAGATGCATTTCGAGTTGTCATGGCTTTGGTAGCTCATTTTGATCTAGAACTTCACCAGATGGATGTGAAGACGGCTATTCTGAATGGAGACCTTACTGAAGATGTTTACATGGTTCAGCCTGAAGGTTTTACTGAAACAGGCAAAGAGCACTTGGTTTGCAAGCTGAATAAGTCTATTTATGGACTGAAACAGACCTCCAGACAATGGTATTTGAAATTTGATCAGGTTGTCACTTCTCTTGGCTTCAAAGAAAATGCCTTAGATCAGTGCGTTTACTTGAAGACTTGTGAGGGTGAGTTCATCATTATCGTTCTATATGTTGATGATATACTTCTTGCTAGCAGTTGCGTTAAAATTCTGACCGAGACAAAACTTATGTTGAGTAGCCACTTTGATATGAAAGACCTTGGTGATGCTTCTGTTGTTTTAGGCATCCAGATTTATCGTGATAGGTCACGTGGTGTTCTTGGATTGTCTCAAAAAGGATATATTGAAAAGGTCCTCAAAAGGTTTAATATGCATTCTTGCTCCCCATGCGCTGCACCTGTTCAAAAGGGTGAGGAAAAATTTTCTAAATCTCAATGTCCTCAAAATGATGTAGAAATAAATGAAATGGAAAAAGTCCCATATGCTTCCGCTGTTGGCAGTTTAATGTATGCTCAAGTTTGTACTCGTCCCGACATTGCTTTTGCTGTAAATGCTTTAGGGAGATACTTGAGCAACCCAGGTTTGGGTCATTGGAAAGTCGTAAAAAAGGTCATGAGATATTTGCAGGGAACCAAAGATTATATGTTGACCTATAAGAAGTCTGATCAACTTCAGGTCACTGGTTATTCTGATTCTGATTTCGCAGGTTGCCCCGACGACCGAAAATCTACTTCTGGCTTTATCTTTATGATGGCAGGAGGAGCTATTTCTTGGAAAAGCGTCAAACAGACGCTTACAGCTACTTCTACCATGGAAGCAGAGTATGTTGCTTGCTATGAGGCTACTTGTCAAGCCATGTGGCTGAAAAATTTAATTTCTGGCTTTCATATTGTTGAAAGCATATCTAGGCCACTTGTGATATATTGTGACAATATCATTGCTGTGCACACTTCTCTCATAACAATAGAAGCTCTTCTTGCACTAAGCATTTTGATGTGAAATATTTGTTCGATAGAGAGAAGATTCAGGAGTTTCAGACTCGTATTGAGCATATTGATACAGGAAACATGCTTGCTGATCCACTAACCAAAGGCTTAACTGTTGGAATATTCCGGAATCATGTAATTCATATGGGCTTAGTTAAGTCTTTTGATGTATTGGATTAGTGGGAGTCTGAAACCATTATTTGCCCATTATCGTTTTTATGAGATATGTTAATTGACATCACTCTTGTTTTCATATCTCTTATAGCATTTTAAGATGCTTGGACCATTCTTGAATTGCATATTTCTCTTTATTAATTATATACAATTTTATATTCATCATTCTTTATGTGAGATATGAGTCTTTAGCATGTATGATTTACTTCCCTATCGGATACTATTTCTGCATTGTTAAAGTTTATATTTCTTATACTGCTGGTTAACGTGTGCTTTGATCGTAACTGGTATTTCTTTTTAATAATTGTTATATTTTAATAATTGATTAATGCTATCCAAGTGGGAGAATTGTTAAATTTTTAATGTGTATAATATGTGGATTAGCATTAATTGGTGATTAAATTATAATTAAATTATTAATATATCAGTTATAAAATTAATTCTTAATTACGTAACCAATTGGTGAAATTGTTGTTGGGTATTTACTAAGAGTGACCCTATGATGGGCTGTGCCATTCTAATGTTAACCCGTTGAGAGGTCCCTACTCTCTGCTGGTAGGTTAAAAGGTTGCCTCCCCATTAGGCATTCCAGACACACATACTGAACACTAAACCAAAAGGAGAGAAGCAACCCTCTCACATTCTGATATACTGTAATGGATTCTACGATGCTTCAAGGTACACAATTCTTCTCCTCTCCTTCGATTAACATGTGTAATATACTATGATTTATATCTGTATGATGTTTTAAACAAATTAGAATTATAGGTTATCCTTCATAAACCCCCATAGAATCATTGAGCAAAAATTGCTCCAACTGCATTGGGGATTCTTCATGTTGATACTTTGTTGACATCCCATATTAGTCAGCACACATGTTTGCTTCACGGTAAATGTGAGCAATCTTTACATTCCAATCTAGCTGGATGAGGCGCCGAATCTGCTGTACAAGACTCCATCCTCTGGCACTCCCTGTTGCAGTCACAGCGACAGAATCAATTTGCAGCTCCACCTCCCTAAATCCTTTCCTTCTTGCCTATCTCAAACCCTCTAGAACTCTCCATAGTTCAGCAATATAAGCAGTTGTGTTCCCTAAATGTTTAGAGAAACCACACAACCAAGTCCCATCCTTATCACATAGCAACCCCTTCTTCCCCACGAACTACCCCATCAGTATTCAATCGAACCCATCCCTGTGGAGGCGGCAACCACCATTCTGGTACACTTATCAATGGCAGGGACCGCTACCTGACGAGCCTGCACATAGTCTTTCACATATTTATAGATCACTCTAGAAGGGTATTGCGGTCCTACAAATGAGTGATCATGCATATGTTGATTTATCCATTTCCAAAGGTTGTAGCAAGCTGTCGCCCACAGAGAGCTCCAGAGAAGACCTTGTTGTTGTCGTCGTCGTCCCATTTTCATGTATTGCACTCTATTCCTAATTATATTATTTTGTTACATCAATTAAATTCCATGTAACGTTAGAAAGGAGAACACGTATTCAAGAACGCTTGGATGAGATGGTACGGATCTCTTCTATCTAGCTTAGCCAGAACTGTTGAGGGAGAGCTTTGCCGTCCTTATCGTCCTATCCGGCTCTAGGGATTAGTCTCCGCAGTTGCGCGCGGAGGATATCATGGGAAACTAAAAAAGAAAGGAGAATATGTGACAAAATCTATAAATAATAAATAAATATTCTAAGACAAAAACCATGGATGGAAAGTATTGACACGTGTCATCTTTATAAAACTAATGACTAATCATAATTCTTTTCTCAACATTTAATCATTCATACATATTTTCAAAACAATTAAAGTATTTCAAAAAGATAATTAATAATTATTTTCAAATTATCATGGTAACCATAATTCATAATGACTATTATAACCCTCGATTGTTTCACTTTCCAATATTACTCATAAAAAAATATCACTCATTAATTAGGTTCACTTTCCAAAAAAATACTTACATATGAAATAGTTTTATAATGTATTCAAATATTAATAATTACAATTATAAGTTTCTCAATAACTAAATGCATATATATTTTTTATTTTGGTGAATAATAAATGCGAATTAGATAAAATGGCATTTACGTGTTGCCATATATATCAATCTAATAAAATGACATATTTAAATAAATAACTAAATTCAATTATTAGATAAAAAATATAGTTGATTATCAAATCCCTTTTACATGTTGTCGTCTATTAATCTAGGTTCTGACCTTTTGATTTTGGAGCCCTATACACAAATTAGTTAGCCATTTATGTAACACCCCCCTTGGGTCATTACATGGTTAACTCATTGCGGAAAATAAAACTTTATATAAATTCGGTGGTTGCTTTCGGAAAATAATATTTTCTTAAGTTGTAATCATTTCTCAAAATGGTGATAAAATTTTTCCCTTTTCTTTTTTCTTTTCGACAACCACAACAACAACACAAACATGACCGTATATGGATAGATATGTATATATATCCTCATGTAACTATTTTGCATCATAATTGTTTACACAACAAGACCTTACTAAGTATAGGTTCTTCCAAAACGTAATATAATTCAAAACCTAAGCTGGTTGAAACTAACAGTAGCTATCATAGTAGAAATGAGCATCAGCCTGCTCCGAACTAAGGAAACTTCTTCCTGTAGTCGTCAATTCCCTTGAGTGGTTCGTCTGGACTCGGATATAAATATATGCACAAGTAGAAAAACCAGCAATAAAACATGCAAGAGTGAGAAACCAATATATGGATTTAACACGATAACTACATGTGCGATACAAAAGAAAACATATACACATATGCAACTTCATAATAACATAGTCCTCATAAATAAGCAAGTAGTATATCAATGGGTCTCATACCCGATCATCGTCATTTGAAAATTATGCATGAATACTTCAATATTCGTCTTCTAACATTTTACTTAATCTCCGGAGATCCCCAACATCGTATGAATGAGTTGATCAGACTCGATTGCCAAATAAGGCACGTCGTTTTTACCAAAGCCCATTGTCCAACACAAGGCACAATGAGAATGTCGTGTATGGTTTTCATTGACCACCAAAGTACAATGATACGTCGAGACATGGATATCACCATGATACCATGATTAACTTTACCATAGCCCATTGTCCAACACAAGGCACAATGAGAACGTCGTGTATGCTTTTCATTGACCACTAAGGTACAATGATACGTCGAGACATGAATATCCTTAAGATACCATGATTAACTTCATAGGCATGTCTGCCAAAAATGCATGTAAAACGTTTCGTTTTCATCGTTTTTCTTCGTGTTCAATCTTTCCTTGTCAAAGCTCAAAAGCTTACGACCATCGTAGTTTTCAATGTCTTAAAATTTTCATCGTTAACTTCTTAGAATTTGAAGAATGACAAGGAATCACCAAGTTGCTTCACAAACCAAGCTATGGAAGCTTAAGAGAGAAAGTGAGAGTAGAGAGAATTGGAGAAGATGATAGTAAGTTCAAGAAAGTGATGGAAGTTGTTGGAACCAAAGTGGTTATGGTTTATTTAATCTCTAAAGTTTTGATGCTAACAAAAGGATTAAATTTGCTTGGCAAAGTGTTAGTTGAGATCTAACAAATGAGTTCAGTTTATGCAGGAATATTCAAAATAATATAAGGTATACAATGCTTGGACTCATGCAAAGAAATACCCGTCGAAAAGTTATTTAAACTGTTTATACTTTAAATGACAAGTAGGCTGGTTTTCCTTAGTAGAAGAGGCTATAAATGAATACCTAAATAACTTGTTAGGTATAGCAAGTCCAAAGACTTGGAAGTAGACGTCCACAGAGCCACGTCAGCAGACGAGGGCTATCCTTGTAACTCAAGTATACGTCCATAGTGCCTGTGAACACCCATTTTTGTCTGTCTTTTATTCCAATTTTTATGATATTATATTTCAAGGAGACTAATAATAATAGTGAAGAGAGAAAAAAAAAAGAAAAAAGAAAGTCCATTGGACTTGCTATTGGACGCAGTCCAATCCATTGCACTTGCTAATGGACGGGGTGGTCTCATCCATTGCATTGGACTTGTTGTTGGATACAATCCAGTCCAGTCCATTGCACTTGCTGTTGGACGCGGTCCAGTCCAGTCCATTGCACTTGTTGTTGGACGGGGTGGTCCCGTCCATTACCTTGGATGGGGTAGTCCCGTCCATTGCATTGGACTTGCTATTGGACCATTACACTCGCTGTTGGACGCGGTCCAGTCCAGTCCATTGCACTTGCTGTTGGACGGGGTGGTCCCATCCATTACCTTGGACGGGGTGGTCCCGTCCATTGCATTGGACTTGCTGTTGGACGCGGTCCAGTCCAGTCCATTGCACTTACTGTTGGACACAGTCCAGTCCATTGCATTGCACATGCTGTTGGACGGGGTGGTCCCGTCCATTACCTTGGACGGGATGGTCCCGTCCATTACCTTGGACGGGATGGTCCCGTCCATTGCATTGAACTTGCTGTTGGACGCGGTCCAGTCCAGTCCAGTCTATTGCACTTGCTGTTGGACGGGGTGGTCCCGTCCATTACCTTGGACGGGGTGGTCCCGTCCAATCCATTACATTGGACTTGTTGTTGGACGCATCCAGTCCATTGCATTTAATTTGCCATTGAACGCGTCCAGTCCATTTGCATTGCATATTTTGTTGGAATTGCATTGGACGCGTACAGTCCATTGCATTGTATTTTATGTTGGACGCGTCTGGTCCATTTACGATGCATTTGCTGTTGAACGCGTCCAGTCCAATGCATTTGCCTTTGAACGCGTCAGTCCAATGCATTTGCCTTTGAACGTGTCCAATCCATTGCATATTTAAGTTTCTGTTGGACGAGTAGGTCGTCCATTGCACATCTAATTTTCTGTTGGACGAGGAGGATCCGTCCATTACATGTTTAAACTCTTGATGGACGAGGAGGTCCGTCCAGTGTATATCTACTTTTGCATATCTAAGTTTCTGTTGGACGAAGAGACTCCGTCCACTGTAATTTTGTTTTTAACCTAGCAGCCCTACTCCTAACCCTAAAAAGCCATCATACACCTCAGACAAACCCCCCACATCTCCTTCTCATTTCAAACATGCAACCTTCACATCAAATCACCTCCTTTCCACTACTCACGCCGCCCCCATCTGAACGCACGCTATTGCTGCTCAGAACCACCCTTGCGCTTCCTCTACCCATTGGTCCTTTTTTTTCCCTCATCTCCTCCCTCATTTTAACCTAGCAGCCCTACTCCTAACCCTAAAAAGCCATCATACACCTTAGACAAAACCCCCCCATCTCCTTCTCTTTTCAAACACGCAGCCTTCACATAAAATCACCTCCTTTCCACTGCTCACGCTGCCCCCATCTGAACGCACGCTATTGCTGCTCAGAACCGCCCAAGCCTTGGATTTTATACAAACCGACCTTGAAGCCAATGGAGAAGAAGCAAGAAGCCCTTCCCTCCGTCTATAAAAGGAGAGGAAAAAGAGAGAAAAGGGGGGATGAAAGGAGAGGAGAAGAAAAAAGGAGGGAGAGATTTGTATCTAACATTTTTCTTTGTGAAGAAGAGAGATTAGAGATCTGTGTTTTTTCTCTTCTCTATTATTAGAGTGGTTAATAAGGAAGAGTTAAAAGAATCTGTGAGATCAAAAGGTAAAGGTTTTGATCTTGAAATCTTACCACTGGGAGAAAACAAAATCATTGTTATTCTACCCTCATTTGGTAATCTTTGTTCTCCTTGTTGATATTATTCATAAGTTTCTCTTGATATTTTATTTTCCAGTGTCTCTATTTATGACAAAAGAAAAACCCAGGGGTATTGAGACTGAATAAGTCAGTAAAAATGTTTCATTCTCGTCTTTGTTTACTATGATGTCCTGTACCTCTATCTACTGAATTATTTAATAAAATATTTCATTGTTATTCTATTTTCATATGGTAAAACTACTTTTACGTAAAAACAGAGGATGATCACTTGATCCAAACAATCTTATTTCTTGGGTTGCCCTATGACAAGTGTCATGTTCAACCCTTTAGATTTTGAGGTTACCCCGTGGACTTATGTGCCATGTTCAACCTCATTTAGTTCTAATAAAAAAATATTTTCACAACTAAAGATGTTTTTTTAAGAAAGCGACTCTGGGGTAAAACAAATATTTTTAAAGTTATTAATAATTTACACAACTAATTTTGGGTAACCATTTTATGGATGTTCTAGGGTGCCGTGGGGTTAAGTCTCCGTACCTTCCCTAGACATAATCGACTCCCGAACCTAAAGTTTTTCTTCTTAAAGGGTTTTCCAACTTCCCTGGAATTAAATAAAGTTGGTGGTGACTCCATGTTTCCTCTCTAAAAGGAAAATCTAGTTTTTTTTTTGGTCGCTACAGATGGTGACTCCACTGGGGAATTCTTTTAAGAGAGTCAAGCCCGTAAAAATTGGTTTTGTAAATTTTTAGTAACGTGTAGCTTATTTGTTTTACCTTTTATGATTATATCTTGCTGTTTTTCTCCTTACAATAATCAAATGACAAAACTAAAAAATGTTTTTATTTTTAGTGATGTCTGTTTGGATTGTCCTTTTGGTTGGGTTTTTCCTCTTATTTAATTGAGAAGATTTAGTTGTACATACACTTTAACTCACATTATTGTTATATATGTTTCACTAACAATGTTTTTGTTTCCTCCTCCTTTCTTTTCTGTTTCCCATGTTTTAACAACAGGGTAGAGGACTTGTAACCATTTTTATATATACCTATGTTTGTGTTTTGCAGGTTTTTCTTGCCTTCTCTTTTTATTTTTAGTTTTAAGTGTTACAGGTTTGTATGCCCCCTTCACACACATCACTATCACATATTGTACACACACTTAGCTCTATACCCGAGCTTGCTCAAAAACCCAAAGATTAGGCGGTGCTCTGACATTGTTAGTGAAGAGGTCTTGTACCTCCCTGATACTTGTCAATTCACCACTCAGATTGTAAATGAGATCATGGAATAGTCATATTGAGAGGGTTTATCCCTACTTGTGGCTAGATTCATGAATCATATCCTTATGAGGGCAATCTGGGGACCATGACTTTTAGAGGTCTAGACCCGTCCAAACTTTCACTAATAGAGCATACCTAGTGGCCAACCTGTTTAGAGTCCTAACCTTAGGGCGTGTCCATCCTTAGGTTTTACTTGGCTTAGGGCAAAATGGGGCATACTTTCCTTTCCTCTCTCTATCATCATAAGCATAAATTGTCATGCATGCTCATCGTGAATATTCACAAAACTAGGGGCGTCACATTGCTGCCCCAAACCTGAATGACATATTCGAATATTATTGCACACCTAATAGGCGCTATGTCATAATGAAGGTAATGCATACCCATTAGGATTTTCAACCCCATTGGGTCCCATGCGACATGAATCATGCAAGATATATTTGTTTTACTATACTCGTTTTTTGTTGTGTCTCTTTGTTGAAAGATTTTGGTATTCACCTTATAGCAAGAAAATGGAAAAGTTTGGTTCAGAAAAGAGTACTAGCAACGCGAGCTGTTCCAAGAAAAATATCAAGATCGATGTGACACTCGATGACGTGAAGAGATTATGTGAACTCAGCCAGCAAATGTCAGAAAAAACACGTTCAGACTTTGTCAGCAAGTATGGTAGAATATTGGACCTTTTGCGTGTTCCAATGGAAGCTCCCGCTCTGAGTGCATTGGCCCAATATTGGAACTCAACTTTGAGGTGTTTTGAATTGCCTAACTTAGACATCACTCCAACCATGGAAGAGTATGCTTATATGCTAAGGCTGCCAATTCAAAAGAAGACTCGCTTCTACATGTATTATGGCCAACATGTAACAGAACGGAAAATAGCAAGTCTATTGGAGCTTCAACCAGAACAGATAGAGAAAACAGAAAAGGGAACTACCAAAGGGTTGAAGAGGCGATTTTTGGAAATGTATGTCAACAAGCTGGGCCAACAACAACGATGGGTTACTTTCAACAAAGCACTAGCCCTTATGATATATGGGTTGGTGCTCTTTCCTTTTGTACCAGATCTGATTGATCAGTCAGTCATGGATGTTTTCTTTAGGGTCGAAGAATATGGTGTAAACCCGGTCCCTGCTATCTTAGTTGAAACTTTCCTCTCCCTACAGGTTTATCATCAGAATCAACAAGGGAAATTGTGATGTTGTGCGTCAATATTGTATGTTTGGATCATGACTCACTTGTACGCTCGTGATAAAATTGATAGAACAGATGACCCGCTGAAAGGATTCACTCGCATGCAACTAAAGCCACGTAAACTATATGAGTGGAAACAAGAGTTTGATCAGATCGAACCACGGTCATTTAGTTTGTTGTGTCCATGGTATAATGGAGATTCAGTTGTATTCAGCTGTGGAAGTTTGTCAAATGTTCCATTGATGGGTCCCAGAGGTTGTGTATCATACTCACCAGCTTTGGTAATACGTCAACTCAAGTGGACATAGGATGAACCCCCCGAAGAGCTGCTCGATGGGATATTCTTCCTATACCAAGAAGGTGAAGGCATCAAGAGTCAAATAATAGCAGTAAGGTCAGCATGGAATGATGTTCATATAAAAGGATCGGAGGAATTAGGAAGGCGAATCATAGCTCACACAAAAAGATATGAAGTATGGAGAGAAGCAAGAAGAGGTTTCCCTCCAAGACCTGCATCCCTTCTCCATAAGGAAAATAATCCTTTAACCAAAGATCAAATGATGAAAGAAATCAAAGTTTTAAAAGCTCCAATGAGGATTTTTGATGAGAAAGACCAAGCTGCCGAAGTAACTATTATCACGCTCCGAAGACAAGTGCAGAAGCTGAGTTTACAGATTGAGCATTTGAAGGATGAATGCACCGATGCCCATGAAGCCCCGAGTCGTGTAAAAAGGGCAAGACAAGACAAAGAAGCAGAAATTCAAGAGCTGCTGGCAAAAATAGGATGTCAAGAGAAGATGCTTGTCAAACTTCAAAAAAGGAAAGAAGAGCTCGAGACAAATGTAGGGGTTCACGTTGAAACAATACATGTACTAGAAGAGAGGGTTGAATCCCTGCAGGAATCCTTGACCCAAACAGAAGTGTACTCTGATCGAGGATGGGACGAAGCAACCAAGTATCGTGAGCTATTAGCAGAAGCGAACATGAGAGAAAATTGGCTCAGAAACAAGATAAAAGACTCTGAAAGGGTTGAAACTCAACGTCACGGATAATGGGTAAAAGGATGGAAATTAGTGGTGAAGGATGTAATGAATGAAAAGGAATCATGGAAGAGCAAATACGAGGACGTGATGGATAAGCTCCAATATCACACTTCCCAGCTGGTGGAGCGGTTTGAAGAGGCATTCGTCCACATTCGTATGAACCATTTCCTTCAGCTACCACCAAAGGTGACCGAATTCTTCAATCATTTTGGGAAACTCGCCAGAGGTTTCAGGAAAAAGAAGATGAGACTCTTAACGTAGAACTTTGTAAACCTCGGAGAAAGATGGAAACTATCAATGTACTTCTTTTATTTTGATTAAAGGCTCATGATTTGTATCGAAATATTTGTAATGGAATGAAAGTTTTTCATCAATGTCTGTCGAGCGTTTTTTAGATGATATCTATCGAGGAGTGCATTCTACCTTAGATATGTCATCAACTATATTTTTACCCTAAAAACAACGTGTTTTTTGTGTAAAAAATGAGGACGTTGCTAGTACGAGTTTGGTCTATTGAGGAGTGGATTCTCCCTTGGACTTGACACCAACTGAATTCAAGCTAGAGGGAACCATACCACTAGATTTGATTGCAGGATGAGTTTTCTTGCTATTGGTGTATACAATAGTCTTCCTAAGAGTACTTTCGAGATCGAACAAAGGATGTTAACTTGCACATGCATACATACACATACACAAAAATTTTGGGTTTACTAATGAGATTCTAGGATGCTTTACAGAGTCACGTCCTTCTGAGGATTCGGGAACCATTGCGCGACCTAGGAAAGGTGACACCAATAAAACCCGAGTTCACAATACCAGATCTCGAACCTGGATGGCTGCCCGTATGCTTGAGGAAGGAAGAAACTTAAACTCTGAAGTAGATGAAGTTCTCAACAATTGGAAATCTGAACCATTTGTTGATGTTATTTCCATAAAGTAATTATCTTATTGTACTAATTATGAACTGACGTTTACTTTCTTTGAGACATGAATGAAAATGTAACACTTTGTCTGGTGTTTTCATTTTGATTCCATCGTTTCTTTTCTCTCTCTTTCATTTATTTATTTTGTTTAAGCTTTCTGTCATAAATAAGACCCTTGCTTATACTTCTCCTTTTCCTGACTTTTTCTTCCAGGAATACTTCTTCCACTAAAGATTTACCTCGGGAAAGGAACTTTGAAAACTCATTTATTGATTCCCTCGCGGCCGCTGATGAAATACAACCTTGAATCCGATGAGGAAGAAGAAGACATTGAAGAATTCATAAAAGTGGTGAAATGGTCAGAGGAAGGGATTAGCTCGAATGATGAGGTTGCAGAAGTGATCAATATGGGAACCGAGGAAGATAAGAAGGAGTTGAAAATAGTGGATAACCCAGAGCGAGAAGAAATGGTTGCACTATTCAAAGAATATCTGGATGTTTTTGCTTGGTCCTACAGAGATATGTCAGGATTAGATCTTGAGATAGCATCGCATAAAATTCCCTTATTCCCAGATGTGGCTCCAAAGAAGCAAAAATTAAGGAGAATGCATCCTGAGATGTCGCTGAAGATCAAGGAAGAAGTGACCAAGTAGTTGGAGGCTGGCTTTCTGGAAGTAGCTAGACACCCGGAATGGGTAGCTAATGTTGTTCCGGTACCAAAGAAGGATGGAAGGGTCAGAATGTGCGTGGACTACCGAGACCTGATTAAAGCTAGTCCAAAGGATGATTTCCCCCTACCTCATATAGTCATATTGATGTCCTTGTAGACAGTACAGTCAGAAGTCACAGGTTTTCTTTCATGGACGGGTATTCTAGGTACAATAAGATCCTCATGGACAGTGACGATAAAGAAAAGACAACTTTTATCACTCCTTGGGGAACTTTTTGTTACAAAGTGATGCCTTTTGGATTAAAGAATGCTGGGGGCACTTACCAACATGCTATGGTAGCATTGTTCCATGATATGATGCATAAGGAGGTAGAGGTATATGTTTATGATATAGTGGCCAAGTACAAGGAAGGAGAAAGCCATGTGGCAGTTTTGAGAAAGTTGTTCGAGCGGCTAAGAAAGTACAAGTTGCGGCTCAACCCTGCAAAATGTACTTTTGGTGCATCCGCTGGGAATTTACTTGGCTTTGTTGTCAGTAGAGAAGGAATAAAGGTGGACCCTAACAAGGTAGAAGCAATACGTGACATGCCAGCACCTAAGAACGAGTGAGAGGTAAGGGGTTTTCTTGGAAGATTGAACTATATTGCGTGCTTCATTGCAAATCTTACTAGCACATGTGAGCCAATCTTCAAACTCCTCAGGTGTTACTCTATCTCACCATACTACCAACCTCAATGGGAGTAATGCTGGGACAACAAGATGAATCTGGCAGGAAGGAGCAAGCAATTTACTATCTGAGTAAGAAGTTTAACACCTGTGAGGCTCGTTATATGACAATTGAGAAGACTTGTTGTGCACTAGTATGGACCTTTAGAAGACTCAGACAGTACATGTTCTATCACACCACTTGGCTAATTTCTCGAATGGATCCTTTGAAGTATATCTTCGAAAGTCCTCATATCTCCTTAAGAGTTTCGAAGTGGCAAGTGATATTGTCAGAATTTGACATCAAATATGTGACTTAAAAGTCCATCAAAGGAAGTGTGATTGCTGACCATTTAGCAGAAAATCCTCTAGAGGATGGATGGCCTGTCAATTCCGAGTTCCCAGATGGAGAGATAATGTCCCTCGAGGAAAATGAAGAACAAGAAGATGTGTGGAAAATGTATTTT
Source organism: Sophora flavescens (assembly GCA_030762895.1). Lineage (NCBI taxonomy): Eukaryota > Viridiplantae > Streptophyta > Magnoliopsida > Fabales > Fabaceae > Sophora > Sophora flavescens. The sequence goes on from CM061062.1 coordinate 222,745,231, forward strand.
GATGGAGCAGTCAATATGCATGGCAGTGGTATAGGAGCAGTAGTAATCTCACCAAATGGCAAGCAGTACTCGGTGACCGTAAAAATAAAATTTGAATGTACAAATAATATTGCAGAATACGAGGCATGTGCTGGTGGATTGCAAATGGCACTTGAGCTTGGTATAAAGCAGTTGAAAGTCTTCGGGGATTCAGCTTTAATCATTTACCAAGTCAATGGTGAGTGGCAAACCAAAGACTCCAAGTTGATTCCGTATCAGAAATACTTGACTCAGTTGATTGCAAAGTTCGACGAGATTACTTTCTCGCATTTAAGTCGAGACAAGAATCAATTTTCTGATGCTTTAGCCACACTAGCTGCCATTACCAAGCTGGATATCCATATCAATGTCCAACCCATCCAAATTAAAGTGCAAGATGAACCGGTATACTGTGCTCATGTGGAAGGAGAACCTGATGGTAAGCCTTGGTATCATGATATCAAGCAATATATTCAGAACGAGGAATACCCGGTAGAGGCGAGCGAAGTAAATAAAAAGACCATCCGAAGAATGGCTATGACCTTTTTCTTAAACAAGGAAGTCTTGTATAAAAGAGGATATGATGGTACCCTACTCAGATGTGTGGATGCTCGCGAAGCTAAATTGATCATGATCGAAGTTCATGAAGGAATCTGTGGGACTCATGCCAACGGTCACATGATGGCTAGGAAGATCTTGAGAAGTGGTTATTATTGATCTACTATGGAGTCAGATTGTATGGAGCATGTTCGTAAATGCCAAAAATGTCAGATGTATGCAGACCGGGTTAATGCACCTGCGTTTCCACTGCACAATTTAGCATCCCCATGGCCTTTTTCGATGTGGGGAATAGATGTCATCGGTCCCATTAATCCCAAGGCTTCCAATGGTCATCGTTTCATTTTGGTGGCGATAGACTATTTCACTAAATGGGTAGAAGCTGCTTCATATGCCAGCATAACTCAAAGGGTGTTTCTCAAATTCCTCAAGAAGGACATCGTCTGTAGATATGGGATCCCGGAGAGGATAATCACAGATAATGCTGCTAATCTTAATGGTACCGAGATTCAAAAGTTTTGCAATGGTTTCAAAGTCAAACACCACAATTCGGCTCCTTATAGGCCTCAAATGAATGGTGCAGTTGAAGAAGCAAACAAAAATGTCAAAAAGATCGTTGCCAAGATGGTTGTAAACTATAAGGACTGGCACGAAATGTTGCCATATTCTCTACATGCTTATCGGACTAATATACGATCAAGCATTGGGGCAACCCCTTTCTCTCTGGTGTACGGGATGGAGGCTGTCTCACCTATCGAAGTAGAACTCCCTTCGCTAAGAGTCTTGATGGAAGCAGATTTAGAAGAATCTAAGTGGGTGAAAACTCGATATGAGCAGTTGAACATGATAGAAGAGAAAAGACTGACAGCTATCTGTCACGGGCAATTATATCAAAGCAGAATGGCAAGAGCTTTCAATAAAAAGGTTCGTCCTAGAGAATTTTGCGTGGGAGACCTGGTTTCAAAGAAAATCTTCCCTAGTCAGGAGGATTCCCGAGGAAAATGGGTACCAAATTATGAAGGCCCTTATATTGTCAAACAAGCATTCTCAGAAGGAGCTTTGATTCTGCAAAACATGGATGGAGAAGAGTTACCAAGGCCAATAAACTCTGACGCTGTGAAAAAGTTCTATGCTTGAAGGCCCACTAGGTTGAAAACCCAAAAACGCAGCCTAGGCGAAAGTTAGGGCAAAAGAACAATGAAATCAAAAGAAAAGAAAAGGCCCGCTAGGTTGAAAACCCGAAAGGGCAACCTAGGCAAAAGTTAGGGTAAAGAAACCTTAGGCTGAAAACCTGCAAAGGCAGCCTAGGAGGAGGATATGGTCCAACATTTCTGCAAGCACTCACCACACTGGGGCAATTTTATCCGACTGAGTATACTGGGGCAAAATTATTAAGGAATGATTGAAGAAGGTGTGTTTGAGGAATCAGAAACAGAAGCCAAGATCTGTGTCATCAAAAGGCTGAGGGGAATCAATTAAATGAAAATCAAAGGACCAACATTGGGACAAATTTTATGTGATTCTCGTAATTTTCTTTACTTGTCTTTGTTTTTAAAATCTTCATGATCCCTTTTGTAATTTGGTTATTGTCTCTTAACGAACTAAATTTTCATATTAAGGCAAGAGGCTTTTCTTCCACACTCCCATGTCGTGTTCACTCTCGTGTTCAATCACTATGGTCATGTCTCAATGAAAGTAAATATAAGTTTAACGGTATGATTTGATAATTCTAAATGGTAGCACCAATGAATGGTTTAAACCAGGAGGATTCAATACTTCAAATAGAAGAGGTAGCATGCACTGGACGACAAAAGAATGATGCAAATAATCTGGGGAGGACAAACATAACATCCACCTCATAAGTTATCAGATTCTTGGGTGACCAATGTTGTTAAAAGAATGAGTGACGCCTCGTCCCAGAGTGGCTGGTGAACAAGGGTTTGGTTGGTGGAAGTTTTTTTCCATGGAGCAAATTGGTTCCATTGTCTTCAAAAGGAAGGGATTCTCTTTTGTTTCAAATTACTGATTCGAGCTCTAAGACTCGCTGCATTGTTTACTTTTCTGTTGGACGAGGAGGTTCCGTCCATTGCATTATTTACTTTTCTGTTGGACGAGGAGGTTCTGTCCATTGCATTTAATTTTCTGTTGGATGAAGAGGTTCCGTCCATTGCACTATTTACCTTTCTGTTGGATGAGGAGGTTCCGTCCCTTGCATTATTTACTTTTCTGTTGGACGAGGAGGTTCCTTCCATTGCATTTAATTTTCTGTTGGACAAGGAGGTTCCGTCCATTCCATTTAACTTTCTGTTGGACAAAGAGGTTCCGTCCATTGCATTATTTACTTTTCTGTTGGACGAGGAGGTTCCATCCCTTGCATTTAATTTTCTTTTGGACGAGGAGGTTTCGTCCATTGCATTTACTTTTCTGTTGGACGAGGAGGTTCCGTCTATTGCATGTTTACTCTTCTGTTGGACGAGGAGGTTTCGTCCATTGCATCTAATTTTCTGTTGGACGAAGAGGTCCCGTCCATTGCATTTAATTTTCTGTTGGACGAAGAGGTTTCGTCCATTGCATTCAATTCTCTGTTGGATGAAGAGGTTCCGTCCATTGCATGCTTATTTTCAAGTTCTAAGGCTCGCTGCATATTTACTCTCCTGTTGGACGAAGAATTCCCGTCCACTGCAATTTTATTTTCAAACTGTAATGTTTTCTTCTAAGGTCCTCGTGTTCGGACAAAATATGTGTTCATTTTTCTTCACTTGTTCATTACTACAATACATGAAAAGTCACGACTAATCATGTCTTCTAGTATACAACAAGTAAAGAGGGGCAACTGTGAACACCCATTTTTGTCCGTCTTTTATTCTAATTTTTACGATATTATATTTCAAGGAGACTAATAATAATAGTGAAGAGAAAAAATAAAATAAAAAAGAAAGTCCATTGGACTTGCTGTTGGACGCGGTCCAGTCCATTGCACTTGCTGATGGACGGGGTGGTCCCATCCATTGCATTGGACTTGCTGTTGGACGCGGTCCAGTCCAGTCCATTGTACTTGTTGTTGGACGGGGTGGTCCAGTCCATTGCATTGGACTTGCTGTTGGACGCGGTCCAGTCCAATCCATTGCACTCACTGTTGGACGCGGTCCAGTCCAGTCCATTACACTTGCTATTGGACGGGGTGGTCCCGTCCATAGCATTGGACTTGCTGTTGGACGCGGTTCAGTCCAATCCATTGTACTTGCTGTTGGACGCAGTCCAGTCCATTGCATTGCACTTGTTGTTGGATGGGATGGTCCCGTCCAATCCATTACCTTGGACGGGGTGGTCCCGTCCATTACCTTGGACGGGGTGGTCCCGTCCATTGCATTGATCTTGCTGTTGGACGCGGTCCAGTCCAGTCCATTGCACTTGCTGTTGGACGGGGTGGCCCCGTCCAATCCATTACATTGGACTTGTTGTTGGACGCGTCCAGTCCATTGCATTTAATTTGCCATTGAACGCGTCCAGTCCATTTGCATTGCATATTTTGTTGGAATTGCATTGGACGCGTCCAGTCCATTGCATTGTATTTTATGTTGGACGCGTCTGGTCCATTTGCGATGCATTTGCTGTTGAACGCATCCAGTCCAATGCATTTGCCTTTGAACGCGTCCAATCCAATGCATTTGCCTTTGAACGCGTCCTGTCCATTGCATATTTAAGTTTCTGTTGGACGAGTAGGCTGTCCATTGCACATCTAATTTTCTGTTGGACGAGGAGGATTCGTCTATTACATGTTTAAACTCTTGATAGACGAGGAGGTCCGTCCAGTGTATATCTACTTTTGCATATCTAAGTTTCTGTTGGACGAAGAGACTCCGTCCACTGTAATTTTGTTTTCAGGCTGGAAACTAAAGAATAAAGAAAGAAGATGGAGAAGATAATGAAGAAAGGACGAAGAAAACAAGGAGAAAAGACAATCAACAAAAAGGAAAGGAGATTGAGTTACTTCTCCTAACCCTAAAAAACCCTATCCTACATATCAGACAAGACCTCTCATCCCTCCTCTACCCATTGGTCCTTCTTCTCCCTCATCTCCTCCCTCATTTTAACCTAGCAGCCCTACTCCTAACCCTAAAAATCCATCATACACCTCAGACAAACCCCCCATCTCTTTCTCTTTTCAAACACGCAGCCTTCACATCAAATCACCTCCTTTCCACTGCTCATGCCGCCCCCATCTGAACGCACGCTATTGCTGCTCATAACCACCCTTGTGCCTCCTCTACCCATTGGTCCTTTTTTTTTCCTCATCTCCTCCCTCGTCTTAACCTAGCAGCCCTACTCCTAACCCTAAAAAGCCATCATACACCTCAGACAAAACCCCGCATCTCCTTCTCTTTTCAAACACGCAACCTTTACATCAAATCACCTCATTTCCACTGCTCATGCCGCCCCCATCCGAACGCAGGCTATTGCTGCTCAGAACCTCCCAAGCCTTGGATTTCGTACAAATCGACCTTGAAGCCAATGGAGAAGAAGCAAGAAGCCCTTCCCTCCGTCTATAAAAGGAGAGGAAAAAGAGAGAAAAAGGGGGACGAAAGGAGAGGAGAAGAAAAGAGGAGGGAGAGATTTGTATCTAACATTTTTCTTTGTGAAGAAGAGAGATTAGAGATCTGAGTTTTTTCTCTTCTCTATTATTAGAGTGGTTAAGAAGGAAGAGTTAAAAGAATCTGTGAGATCGAAAGGTAAAGGTTTTGATCTTGAAATCTTACCACTGGGAGAAAACAAAATCATTGTTATTCTACCCTCATTTGGTAATCTTTGTTCTCCTTGTTGATATTATTCATAAGTTTCTCTTGATATTTTATTTTCTAGTGTCTCTGTTTATGACAAAAGAAAAACCCAGGGGTATTGAGACTGAATAAGTCAATAAAAATGTTTCATTCTCGTCTCTGTTTACTATGATGTCCTGTACCTCTATCTACTGAATTATTTAATAAAATATTTCATTGTTATTCTATTTTCATATGGTAAAGCTACTTTTACGTAAAAACAGAGGATGATCACTTGATCAAAACAATCTTATTTCTTGGGTTGCCCTATGACAAGTGTCATGTTCAACCCTTTAGATTTTGAGGTTGCCCCGTGGACTTATGTGCCATGTTAAACCTCATTTAGATCTAATTAAAAATATTTTCACAACTAAAGATGTTTTTTTAAGAAAGCGATTCTGGGGTAAAACAAATATTTTCAAAGTTATTAATAATTTACACAACTAATTTTGGGTAACCGTTTTATGGATGTTCTAGGGTGTCGTGGGGTTAAGTCTCCATGCCTTCCCTAGACATAATCGACTCCCGAACCCAAAGCTTTTCTTTTTAAAGGGTTTTCCAACTTCCCTGGAATTAAATAAAGTTGGTGGCGACTCCATGTTTCCTCTATAAAAGGAAAGTCTAGTCCTTTTTTCGGTCGCTACGGTGCCTAAACTAAAATTCAGGAGACGTCCACGGTACCACATCACTGGACGGAAGTTCTCTAAGGACTTAGCAAGTCCAAAGACTTAGGCAGACGAGGTCTTCTGTCACTTTAGTGGACGCAAGTTTCTATCTCTTGCATTTTGGACGTGAGCTTCAATCTCTACAGTGCTGGACGTTTGCTTCAAACACTACAGTGCTAGACGTTTACTTCAAACACTACAGTGTTGGACGTTTGTTTCAATCACTTGTGTGTTGGACGTGCACTTCTACCACATTAGTAGACGAGCGCTTCTACCTTATTAGTAGACGAGCGCTTCTACCACATTTGTAGACGAGTGCTTCTACCTTATTAGTAGACGAGTGCTTCTACCACATTAGTAGACGAGCACTTCTATCACATTAGTAGACAAGCGTTTCTACCACTTTAGTGGACGAGGGCTTCTGCCACATTAGTGGACGAGCAGAATTAAAATCTTGTATAGATGCATTCTTAAAACTAAGTAGATGGCTATATATGTTCTATATGTTTTCTACCTTGAATATATGATTTAATGCAATCTGGACCACGATGAATTTATTTCAAATGATTGCTTATTTTATTCAAAGAATATATGTCTTTTACCTTGATGCTTCTTTTGTATAAAATCTTTATCTCTTGGATAAAAGGAACTTCGCACCATCGAAATCATAAACCTTTGTACTCTGTCAAAATACATTATTATAAAGATCAAGTCAAGTACAAAGATGGCAAGTCAGAAAGCATATCAAGTTATCAGTCTCAACGGATCCAAGCATTTAATGCTACAGTTTAAACGGATACAATTTGAAGACTGTTGAAGAAGATCTAGACACAAAATCCCTTCTCAGTGAAGCATATCAAATTATCAGTCTCAACGGATCCAAGCATTTAATGCTAAAGTCTAAACAGATACAAATTCAAAGTAACCGTTGAAGAATTACAAGAGAAGAAGAAGGTCACTATATAAGTAGAAGACCTCAGATACTGAAGATAGAACTCTTGCCTGAAATAACTTTTGCGAGCCTAACTTCTGCAAATACAATTCTTAAGTAGACAAGCTCTTATTCTTTCATTCTTTCAAAAGCAAAAGTCTGTAATTTATTAGTTTGAATATTGTTGTAATATTAAAGTGATCTTAAACTGTTATACTCTCACACTTAGTGAGTTAAGAAGATCAATCTTTAAATCTCTGTGATAGAGTTAGAGCCTGAAGAGGCTTGGTAGAGAAAGAATACTTGTAGCCTGAAGAGGTGTTGATTACTTGTAAAGCTATTGGATTATAGTGGAGAAAAACCTTCAGGTAGAAGGGACTGGACGTAACTCTTGGTTGGAAGAGAGTGAACCAGGATAAAACACTTGCGTGAATCTTCCAAACCCTTATCTTTTACAGTTTTTGTTTATACTAACTGTTGGGTTTTGAATCTGAGTTTATTATCTCTTCAAAAGTGTTTTCCTATTTGTGTGTTGTTCTTATTGTTTTGCTTGTAAAAGGTTTGAGAAAAGACTTTTTCGAAAATCTGTTAAGAAACACAATTCAACCTCCCCTTCTTGTGTTTCCCTGTGTCAATTTCAGTTAGTATCAGAGCTCAGCCTCGAAAAGGTTTAGCATCTATCAAGTGCTGAGGGAGTACGTTCCAACAAGCATGGATACAGAAGGACATGCAATCAACAGACCTTCTCTCTTTGATGGTAGTGATTATGACTAATGGAAAAAGAGGATGATGGCTTTTCTTAATGCACAAAATGTGGACATCTGGGAGCTGATTGAAACTAGCTACACTGAGCCAAGAGGTGATGCTGGAGCTGATATTCCTAGAGTTCAATGGACTCAAGAGCATAAAAATCAACATCAACTCAATCTGAAAGCTAAGCACTATTTGATGTGTGCTATCACCAGATCTGAGTATGATAAAGTCCACAGCTGTAACACTGCTAAGGAAATATGGGATACTCATGCCCTAGCTCATGAAGGGTCATCCCAAGTTAAGGAGTCAAAGATAAGCATGCTGGTTCATCAGTATGAGCTATTCAAGATGGCTGATCATGAAACCATAGACCGGATGTTTGGAAGATTCCAAACTATCACCAACAGTCTCAGGTCTCTTGGAAAGGTCTATGAAAATAGAGATCATGTGATAAAAAATTTGAGAAGTCTCTCAAAGTAGTGGATACCTAAGGTAACTGCTATCCAGGAAGCAAAGAATCTGAATACGCTTTCTCTGGAAGAGCTTCTGGGGTCATTAAAAGTTCATGAACTTGAACTTAATGAAGAGGAAAACTCCAGAAAAGGAAAGTCCATTGCCTTAAAGGCCAAGAAAGCTAGTTCCTAAAAAATGCTTAAAGTTGCTGAGTCTTTAGATGAAGCAGATTGATCAAATAATGAAGATGACTCAGATGAGGATGAACTATCTTTCAACTCCAGAAAAATACAACACATGTTGAGAAAGAAAGGTGGATTCAGAAGGAGGCAACTCAACAAAAAATTCTCCAAGGAGAAGTCAGATTCCAAGGAGAAAGGTCCACCCCTGTGCTTTGAATGTAAGAAACCTGGGCACTTCAAAGCTGACTGCCCAGAGCTGGAGGAGAAAAAGAAATTCTTCAAAAAGAAGAAAGTCTTGATGGCTACCTGGGAGGATCTTGACCTGTCTTCTTCAGATGAAGAAGGAGAAGAAGCAAACATTTGTTTCATGGCTGACACTGGATCAGAAAGTGAATTCACTGATGCTAAGGTAATAGAATCTGATCCATCCACTCTTCAAACTGATTTTGATGAATTGCTGCATGAATCATGCTTACTGTCTAAAGAGTATAAGAGTCTCAAAAAGAAGTTTATTAAAATTTCTAGAGACTATGATAAGGTCTGCACAGTAAATTAAAACCTTAGGGATGAGAACAAAACATTAAAATCAAACAATGCTAGTCTAACTGACAAGACTGAGTGTAAGTCTAATAGCTCTTGTGAAGTTGAAAAACTGAAACAAGATGTGACATACTTGACAGACTCTCTGTCAAAAATAGTAGGTAGCTCAGATAAATTAAATTTATATTAAGATATTCTAGATCCCACGTGACAAATCTGGCATTGGTTATGATAAAGAGATGCAAGATGCATCTCTGAATAAACCAAAAGTGCATACACAATATAAGGCTTTTAAAGCCCGTCCACAGCATACTAAGTCAAAACCAAGCCCTTCCAATACTTACTGTAAAATGTGTGGAAAAAGTGGTCACATAACATCTAGATGCATACACTATATGCATATTAAACATGCTAGTCCAGTGACTACTAACAAGAAATGACCCAATTCAATTTGGGTACCTAAAGATAAGATAATCCCTGTTGCAGATCTGCTTAACAACAGGAAGGAAACAGAAGTCCTGGTACTTGGACAGTGGATGCTCACGACACATGACAAGAGAAAGGTATATGTTCCAAGACCTTAGACCCAAAGATGGTGGCTGGGTCACTTTTGGAGGAAATCAAAAAGGAAAGATCATTGGTATTGGTAAAATTGGTAAACATCATTTTCCCTCCATTGATAATGTTCTGTTAGTAAATGATCTTAAACACAATCTGCTTAGCATTAGTCAATTATGTGATAGTGGGTTTGCTGTTTCATTTAATAAGAATATGTGTTTTGTCAAGAAAGTTGATGGATCGCTCTTATTCACAACTCAGGCAAAACAATCTGTATAAGATTGACTCAGAGGATCTCTCAAATCAAAGTGTGTCATGTCTAGTGTCCATTGAGGATGAATGATGGATTTGGCACAAAAGGTTGGGTCATGCAAGTTTGAGATTAATCTCAAAACTGAAAAAGCATAACCTTGTAAGAGGACTACCAAACCTTAGTTTCAAATCTGATGCTCTCTGTGATGCATTTCAGAAGGGAAAACAAGTCAAAGGTTCCTTTGAATCTAAGAATGTTGTTAGTACTAACAGACCACTAGAGTAGATACACCTTGATCTCTTTGGTCCAACAAGGACTGCCTCTGTCAGTTGAAAGAAATATGGTCTTGTCATAGTAGACGACTACACTAGATGGACATGGGTTATGTTCCTTGCTCACAAGGATGAGTCATTCAAGGTATTTTCTGTATTCTGCAAACGTGTACAGAATTAAAAAGGCATGTGTATAGCTTCAATTAGAAGTGACAATAGGGGAGAATTTGTCAATGAGCTATTCCATGAGTTTTGTGAAGAAAGTGGTATTCAACACAACTTCTCAATACCAAGAACACCACAGCAAAATGGTGTGGTAGAGAGAAAGAACAGGTCTCTTCAAGAGATGGCTAGGACTATGCTTAATGACAATTCTGTCCCTAAGCACTTTTGGGCTGAAGCTGTGAACACTGTTTGCTACATTCAGAATAGAATATACATTAGACCTATTCTGAATAAGACTCCTTATGAATTGTGGAAAGGCAGAAAACCCAACATTTCATACTTTCACCCCTTCGGATGTAAATGTTATATTTTGAATACAAAAGATCAACTTGGTAAATTTGATGCTAGAGTAGATAATGGAATCCTTCTAGGATTTTCTGAAACTTCAAAAGGCTTTAGAGTTTATAATTCTAGAACTTTAGTTGTAGAAGAATGTATTCATGTAAAATTTGATGACAAATAGCCTGATAAGAGACTATCAGAGCTTGATGAAGTTTTTGCAGATCTTGATCTAAATATCTTAGGAGAGAAACCAGAAATCAAGTCTGATATCCAAGTAGACGACACTTCTCAACAACAACCAAAAACTTCCACCTCTCAACAAGAAAACGCTTAGAAATCTTGATATTTCAAAAACTACCATCGTCAAGATCAAATCATTGGTGACCCCAATGACAAGCTAAGAACTAGGTCAAACTTCAGAGAACAAAGTGATTCTGCTCCTGTCTCTGAATGTAAACCAAAAACAGTGGATGAAGCTCTACTGGACGAAGGATAGATTCTTGCTATGCAAGAAGAGCTAAATCAGTTTGAGAGAAGTGAAGTCTGGATGCTTGTACCCCTTCCTGAAGACAAGTCAGTCATTGGAACAAAGTGGGTCTACAGAAACAAGCATGATGAAGATGGTAAGGTTGTGAGAAACAAGGCAAGACTTGTTGCTCAAGGCTACTCTCAAGAAGAAGGTATAGACTACACTGAAACTTTTGCACCACTTGCTAGACTAGAAGCTATAAGAATTTTAATATCATTTGCTGCACATCATAGCTTTATGCTTTTTCAAATGGATGTTAAAAGTGCATTCTTAAATGGGTTTATTAATGAAGAAGTATATGTCATGCAACCTCCTGGCTTTGAAAATACAAATCACCCTGAACATTTTTATAAGCTTAAGAAAGCATTGTATGGACTTAGACAAGCTCCTAGAGCTTGGTATGATATGTTAAGTTCGTTTCTAATGGAAAATGGTTTTAACAGAGGAAAAGTAGACACAGCTCTATTTAGAAAGTCTATTAAGTCCGATTTCATTATAGTACAGATTTATGTTGATGATATCATTTTCGGTGCTACTAATGAATCTATGTGCAAGGAATTCTCTAAGCTTATGCAGAAAGAGTTTGAAATGAGTATGATGGGAGAACTCAAGTTCTTTCTTGGACTTCAAGTGAAACAAACAGTGGATGAGGTGTACATCCATCAAACTAAATATAAAAAGGAACTTCTAAAGAGGTTTAAAATGGATGATTGCAAACCAATGAATACCACTATGCATCCGACGTCCATACTGAACAAAGATGACAAAGAGAAAAAGGTAGACCAGAAAGTATATAGAGGTATGATAGTATCTCTTTTATATCTGACTGCGTTTAGGCCTGATATAATGTTCAGTGTTTGCTTATGTGCTTGTTTTCAATATGATCCTAGAGAGTCTCATCTCTTAGCAGTTAAAAGAATATTTAGATATTTAAAAGATACTACTAATTTGGGTTTGTGCTTTAAGAAAAATGATGATTACAGATTAGTTGGTTTTTGTGATGCTGGAGATAGAATTGAAAGAAAAAGCACCAGTGGAGGATGTCACTTCATTGGAGCTAACCTAGTATCATGGTCAAGCAAAAGGCAAAGTACCATTGATCTATCAACTACTGAAGCAGAATACATATCAGCTGCAAGCTGTTGCTCACAACTTCTATGGATCAAACACCAATTGGAGGACTACAATGTATTTGTAAGTAGTATTCCACTTATGTGTGATAATACTACTGCAATCAATTTATCAAAGAACCCAATACTGCATTCTAAAGCTAAGCACATAGAAATTAAACATCATTTTATTAGAGATTATGTGCAAAAAGGTGTGTTTGATGTTCAATTTGTAGATACTGACCACCAATGGGCAGATATATTTACTAAACCTCTTGTTGATGATAGATTTATCTTTATAAGAAAACATTTGAATATATTGTATGTGGATTGAGCTAGTATAATTATTGTTAAATTGATCGTCCATTGCATGTTTTCTCTGTACGTCCACTGGTCATGACGTCCAGAGCAAGTGGATTCTACGCGTCCACTACCTATGACTTTGCACGTCCACTCTTAGTCTTGTGTGGACTCGTCTATACACACGTTTATTGCTGATAATATTTTGTTCTTGAACACTTTTATTTAAAACGCTTCTCTTTCCTTGCTGATTCAGCTACTCTCATCAATCCCATCAAGACCTTGTCCCAAGTTACCAACGCCGTTTTATCATGTCATATATCAAAAGTTTTTTTTAAAAACCTTTTGATATTCAAGATTCTTTTAAAAGAAATTTTTTCCCTCTGAGAAAGACTTTACGCTTTCACAATCTCTCGAGCTATCTCTCTTTTTATCTCTCTGCTCTCCAAAGCCTATCTCAGATGACCTTGATGATGAAGCAAGTGGACACATAATCATTGCTGATATTTTGGAAGACACTGCTGAATCGTGTCATCAACAGAGCTCATCTGAAAGACAATCTTCTCAACCTCTGGCATTAGTTGTAGTGCACCTTGAAGATCAGACAAGAACTATGGACACTCTTCAAGAATCTGCAGAAAGCTCAAAGACTCTGCCATCAAATATTGAAGAAGTTCTTGGAAAGCTGGTTAATGAAAGGGTTAGCAAATTAGTTGAAGAAAAGGCTGACAAGATAGCTGAGAAGATCAAGGAGGATGTTCATCAGCAAGTTCAAACCTCAATGGCTCCAACCTTAGAGGTTGTAAATAAAATTCTTGAATTTCTTATGGATTTCAAGAAGATTCAAACTCAGAGTCCTCCTCCACCACCTCCATCTGCTTAGTCTTAACTTTTGTTCTCTTTTTCTTCTTCTTGTGCTGACAATGATGGTCCACTCCATGTTTACCTTTTTGGCTGATGACAAAAAGGGGGGAAAAGGAAAAGAAAGACAGTTATATATATTATATTTAATTTAAAAAGCTCTTATGTGTTTTGCTTGTGCATATTCATTTCTACTTGATATTTGGCTCTGATATACTTGTGTTTATAAAGAATGATAAGTGCTTGTATCTATCTGTTAGTCTGCTCAAACTTTTTTATTGAATGCTTTGTCTTAGGGGGAGCCTTGCAAGATCTCTTAGACTATGCTTTTCAAATTTAATTAGTTTTGTCATCATAAAAAAGAGGGAGATTGTTGGAACCAAAGTGGTTATGCTTTATTTAATCTCTAAAGTTTTGATGCTAACAAAAGGATTAAATTTGCTTGGCAAAGTGTTAGTAGAGATCTAACAAGTGAGTTCAGTTTATGCAGGAATATTCAAAATAATATAAGGTATACAATGCTTGGACTCATGCAAAAAATTACCCGTCCAAAGGTTATTTAAACTGCTTATATTTTAAATGACAAGTAGACTGATTTTCTTTAGTAGACGAGGCTATAAATGAATACCTAAATAAAGACTTGGAAGTAGACGTCCATAGAGCCACGTTAGCAGACGAGGGCTGCCCTTGTAACTCAAATATACGTCCATAGTGCCTAAACTAAAATTCAGTAGACGTCCACAGTGCCACGTCACTGGACGGAGGTTCTCTAAGGACTTGGCAAGTCCAAAGACTTGGGCAGACGAGGGCTTCTGTCACTTTAGTGGACGCAAGTTTCTATCTCTTGAGTTTTGGACGTGCGCTTCAATCTCTACAGTGCTAGACGTTTGCTTCAAACACTACAGTGTTGGACGTTTGCTTCAAACACTACAGTGCTGGACGTTTGTTTCAATCACTTGTGTGTTGGACGTGCGCTTCTACCACATTAGTAGACGAGCGCTTCTACCACTTTAGTAGACGAGCGCTTCTACCTTATTAGTAGACGAGCGCTTCTACCATATTAGTAGACGAGCACTTCTATCACATTAGTAGACGAGCGTTTCTACACTTTAGTGGACGAGCGCTTCTGCCACATTAGTGGACGAGCAGAAATAAAATCTTGTATAGATGCATTCTTAAAACTAAGTAGACGGCTATATATGTTCTATATGTTTGCTACCTTGAATATATGATTTAATGCAATCTGCACCACGATGAATTTATTTCAAATGATTGCTTATTTTATTCAAAGAATATATGTCTTTTACCTTGATGCTTCTTTTGTATAAAATCTTTATCTCTTGGATAAAAGGAACTTCGCACCATCGAAACCATAAACCTTTGTACTCTGTCAAAATACATTGTTATAAAGATCAAGTCAAGTACAAAGATGGTAAGTCAGAAAGTATATCAAGTTATCAGTCTCAACGGATCCAAGCATTTAATGCTACAGTCTAAACGGATACAATTTGAAGACTGTTGAAGAAGATCTAGACACAAAAACACTTCTCAGTGAAGCATATCAAATTACCAGTCTCAACGGATCCAAGCATTTAATGCTAAAGTCTAAACAGATACAAATTCAAAGTAACCGTTGAAGAATTACAAGAGAAGAAGAAGGTCACTATATAAGTAGAAGACCTCATATACTGAAGATAGAACTCTTGCCTGAAATAACTTTTGCGAGCCTAACTTCTGCCAATACAATTCTTAAGTAGACAAGCTCTTATTCTTTCATTCTTTCAAAAGCAAAAGTCTGTAATTTATTATTTTGAATATTGTTGTAATATTCAAGTGATCTTAAACTATCATACTCTCACACTTAGTGAGTTAAGAAGATCAATCTTTAAATCTCTGTGATTGAGTTAGAGCCTGAAGAGGCTTGGTAGAGAAAGAATACTTGTAGCCTGAAGAGGTGTTGAATACTTGTAAAGCTATTGGATTATAGTGGAGAAAAACCTTTAGGTAGAAGGGACTGGACGTAACTCTTGGTTGGAAGAGAGTGAACCAGGATAAAACACTTGCGTGAATCTTCCAAACCCTTATGTTTTACAGTTTTTGTTCATACTAATTGTGGGGTTCTGAATCTGAGTTTATTATCTCTTCAAAAGCGTTTTTCTGTTTGTGTGTTGTTCTTATTGTTTTGCTTGTAAAAGGTTTGAGAAAAGACTTTTTCGAAAATCTGTTAAGAAACACAACTCAACCCCCCTTCTTGTGTTTCCCAATGTCAACTTCAGAAGTCTCTAGTTGCCTCATGAAATATATGAGCAAGCCAAAGAGGCCTTGGGCCTTGCGCACGGGCTTGGGCAAATTCACCAAAGTCCAATTGATTTTAAGCTTGAAAAATGCTTAAGACTTAATACTTTGTCAAGGAAACTCAAGAGTAGAAATTTGCCTCATGCAAAATGAATTCATGACCATAATATTGGGCCTAAAAACCGCAGCCCAAACTTGGTTTGGATGAGCTAAAATGTGATCCGCTTCAATTGGTGTATCATGGAAACTAGTTTAGAGACCAAAATGAAATTAAAAGAAAGTTTAAGGATCAAAATGCAATTTCCATAGAAATTGTCATCATTACCATGTGTATCAAAAATGCCTTCACATGGGTGGGTCATCTTTAATGACTCATTGATATTATCCGCTAAAGGTCCCCGAAACCTCATATTTGGCTCCGTCGCTAACCCGATTAATAGATCGCCCGAATGAAATATAATATTTCACTTTTTAGTGAAATATTTCAAAATAACCAAAAATGTTGGAAATTAAATAAAAACCTTAAGTGTTTACTTCACGGATTAAAATTAGGTATTCTGATCAATATAGTCATACTATCAGTGAAATTCATAGACCAGGTTTCACCTGACTTTTCAACCTAAATTTCAATCGTAACTCTCTACCATTTAGTAGAGTATGAATAAGGTTTTGATTTATTTAAAACTTTTTCTAAGTCTCAGATAAATATATAAACATATTTATATAAATTTCCGATATTAGAAAACATTGAAAAATCGGGGTGTTATAATTTAAATTAAATATAATTAATTCATGTCATTAAATTTCATTAACAACGACAATTTCATTAATCTAGGTTCTCCCATTTGCATTGGATAGATATTTATAATTTCAAAACGTGCTACACATTCTAATGTAAACCAAATAAAATAATTGTAACTTCCAAACTGGTCTTAAATGATTGAAAGTGCGATAATAATTTTTGTCAGGAAAAAGTGTGATAATAGTTAGAAAAGGAATAACACATAGTTGTTATCCTTTACTTTTTCTAATTACATCCACGAGGCTCCTTTTCATTGCTTATAAAACCTTTGAATCCTTTTACTTTTGTCAAGTCTTTTAAAATTAATTCATTTTTTATTTGTTGGATACAAAGTTTAAAGTGAGCGGTGCAAGATTGAAGATTTATTTTTGTAAATTTTATCACATTAATATTAAGTGTTTGTTTCGAAATAATAATGAAAATACAAATTAAATGTCAAAAAAATCTTTATATCAACTATTTGTTCAAAAAAAATTATACGTTTTCGTACGATGCACGGGCACTGATTAGTAGTATTGATGAAAAAAAATGTCAGTAACACACTTTCTAACATTCTCTTTTCAACACACTATCTCCTATTGGTTGAAATTCATGCAGGTCCTATATAATTCAAGTAGGACCCACATGAATCAGTGGCCAATTTCCAAAATAATGGGACCAACATGAATTTCAACCAATAGATGAAAGTGTGGTGGAAAGGAGAGTGTGTAATTGTCATTTCTTTTTCAAAAATAAGGTGTGATACGAAAAAAAAATTAGAAAACAAATCTCCATCTCGTTCTTCAAGTCGTTTTTTTTTTCCAACAGTTATTGTGCGCTTTCACATACCCAAGCCCAATAAACAAATCAAAGATGCCGCAAACAAAAATGAATAACCCAACAAAGGCGGAATTATGGGCCTCAAACATATAAGATTATAGCCCATCTAGTCTTTTTTTAGGGCACAAAATCCCCCAAATTCAAAACACAACAAATCTATCCTCAATTCCTTCTTTCACCTCGACAGTGAACCAAACCAGCTTTACCAAAACCAAAAATCCTCGATGGCGACAACGTCGGTGGTGCCGGCAAACCGGCGGAGGGCGGCGTTGGTGGCGGAGGATGCGGATTTTGAGACGACGGAGGGAGTGAAGGCAATAGCGAGCTTCGAAGAGATGGGGATAAAGGACGATCTGCTGCGAGGGATCTACCAATACGGTTTCGAGAAACCCTCAGCCATACAGCAACGGGCCGTGACGCCAATCATACAGGGCCGTGACGTCATCGCCCAGGCCCAATCCGGCACCGGAAAAACCTCCATGATCGCCCTCACTGTCTGCCAGCTCGTCGATACCTCAGTCAGAGAGTATGTTATTTTGTTATCATACCTTTTCAATTTCAATTCCATTTTTTTTATATATATATGTATGTATGTTACTGCGTTTGTTATAGCATTATGGGATAAAATAAATAGAAAAACTTTTGGGGTTGAATTTCTAGATTAGGGTTTTTCTATATTTTTGAACGAGAGGGTTTTATCATTTTTAAGACTAGGTGCTTGTCTGGTTTAAATTTTTTTTTTTTTAAATTTTCAGTTAGATTTTGATTATAAACTGTTTTGACGACAGAATGAGCTGATACAAAGACACAATAAGAAGGAGTTTCAATGCTTTTAAACAAAAAGAATCATGATTGGAATTGCTTAATAAGATTTTGATCATAAACTATTTTGAACACAAAATAAGCTTTATAAGATGTATTCGGAACACCCAATTAAAATGTCAATGCAATAAAAATTGACAATACAACACGGATGGTCATATCAACACTGCCACTTGGACGACAGTGGGTGAATGACAATCACTTAAAATCATGTGACCCATTATTGTCTAATGGTCTCCTCTCCTGTTGTTGTCTGATTTGGTAGTTAGTCGTCTCAAATTGTAATTCAGTTGTCTGATATCCTCTCTCCACAAAAGCCCTCTTAGTAAGACTCTTTGTGGATTTAAAAAAACCCTCTATAAGACTTAACAATAAATTTTAATGGGAGGCAGCTGAATCACAAACAACAATGGGTCAAGCTAAGAGAAGCTAAGAACATAACCCAATTCCTAAGCAAATTTAAAGGGAAGGCCATTCCTTGACTTGGAAATTCCACTCCAAATTCTGAACATACTGTTTTATATTTATTATTAATTTTTTAATATCTTATGATGGTTTGTATCTTACAATTTATGTACAGGGTGCAGGCGTTAATTGTGTCGCCTACAAGGGAATTGGCTTCACAAACTGAAAAGGTTATATTGGCTATTGGGGACTTCATAAATATACAAGCACATTCATGCATTGGTGGTAAAAGTGTGGGAGAAGATATAAGGAAGCTTGAGTATGGAGTTCATGTGGTATCTGGAACTCCAGGCCGAGTTTGTGACATGATCAAACGGAGAACATTGCGCACAAGAGCTATCAAGTTGCTAGTTCTGGTGGGTTTGTTATACTTGCACTTGCCGATACTTGATAGCATTTTTATTTTATGCTGTCATGCTGATTGTGTTGAGGACTGATATATATATTTTTTCCTTTTAATGACAGGATGAATCTGATGAAATGTTGAGCAGAGGGTTTAAAGATCAAATTTATGATGTCTATAGATATCTTCCACCAGACCTTCAGGTTCTCTCTCTCACTTGACATCCTCACCTCCGCTGATGTTTAGAATGAAATATCTGCAATTCAAAATCTTGTTATATGTTTATTCAACTAAGATGCATACTAGTAAGTCTTTGGCAATTAGATTTAGTGGCTGAATGTAGTTTAAGGTGTGGCAATGAAAATAAACAAAAATGATGTTGAAACAAGCTTTAATTCCAAATCAGATGAATTGAACTAATCAGATGAGGAGACAGTGAGGTGTGTTTGCATGCCTGTTTGAGAATTGGATTTGGTGGCTCAACATCATCTAAAGGTGTGACAATGATAGGAAAAGGAAAAGAAACTCTGTCAATGAATCAAACCCGAAATTGAAAGAATAACGGGGTTCTGATGACTAGGAATATGAGAAATCTATAGCCTCTTCAAGGCGTTTTGGAAATTTGTTGGTGTATGATTTTTATTAGTTCAAATTTTAAATCATGAAAAAACAAGTGCCTAAAAATCATTGGCGTGAGAGTTGAAGTTGATGTTTTGATTTGACCAAACAATAGAACTGCCGCTTTTCTCCACAATAAGCAGTCACGACTAATCATTTGATTGCTCACCTTTCTTAATGAAGTAGCTAGATGAGGAGATTGTTTTCTAGATTTTTATAATTCTTGTTTTCTTTATTTTGATTATAAACTTATGATGGCCCAATTACTCAATAGTTCACTTTTTAGGTTTATGTTGTAACGTAACTGGAGCCATCTTTCAGGGCCCTTCTTGTCTGTATTTATTTGCTGTTCTGTGCTGTGCAATAACTTTCCCAAGCTTGATTAGTTTGAAGTATATTGTAGTCCCAGGTATATTAATCATAAAATTCTTCTACGTAGGTTGTCTTGATTTCTGCTACACTTCCACATGAAATTCTGGAGATGACAAATAAGTTCATGACAGATCCTGTAAGGATCCTTGTAAAACGTGATGAATTGACATTGGAGGTAAGCAATTTTTTATTATCTTAGTGCATTTTGAGTTTTAACTGGATATTGATGCAATTGTCCCACTCTCAAATGTCAGGGCATCAAGCAATTTTTTGTTGCAGTCGAGAGGGAGGAATGGAAGTTTGATACTCTGTGCGATCTTTATGATACTCTCACTATCACTCAAGCTGTTATATTCTGTAACACTAAGCGAAAGGTAAATGAAAACTGTCAAGGCTTCATAGGATAAGCCTTCCATTTCATTTTACTTTGAACATATATGATATTGTAGATTATTTGATTCTTTACTATCTTTCTGTAATTGCTGATTGTGATCTTTGTTAAAAATTTGGATCCTCTGGAACAGGTGGATTGGTTAACTGAAAAAATGCGTAACAATAATTTCACCGTCTCATCAATGCATGGTGACATGCCTCAGAAAGAAAGAGATGCAATTATGGCAGAGTTTCGTGCTGGTACAACCCGTGTGCTAATAACAACAGATGTTTGGGCTCGTGGCCTTGATGTACAGCAGGCAAGTTGCTAGGCCTATTTTCCTTGCTGTTTTTTTTTTCTTTTATCTGTGCCTCTAATGAATTCACATCTCTAGACTCTAATCTCATGTACAACATGCAGAGTCTGTGATTCAGTTACTGTATAAATCAGGAAATACAGTTCTAGTTTGTGTTTCTGCTGCTTAGTTGAAAATATAGCAAATAATGACTTGTTTGCAGAGAAGTAGACAAATAATCTTAGTATAGCAAGGCATATAATGATTATTTATACCAACGGCAATAAGTAATACTGTAACAGTGTCCAGAGTGTTAATTGGCCTTGGCATCAAGTTTGTCAAAATTCAGATCTTGCATAGGATGGGGGGAGGAGAAGCGTAAACATGGGATCATGATATGGATTTTATGATTCTACCAAAAATACCAATTTATATCTAACACACGTGTGTATATATATATATGCCAAAAATTCAAGATTGATTTTACTTAAATCTAATCTGAACCATTCATTTAAAATTGAAAGATTAAGATTAGTTTCTCACGCTCTCACCTAAGTAAAACTTCCTCTGTGTGCGTGTGTGGAAATATATCCATATAATATGACAAGCAAAAAAATGCTCAAAAACACAACTAACATCAAGTTAAAGACTTTTCAACTCATAAATCATAATTAAAACAACATTTACACCTAAATTAAATCACACCAACAGAGCAACCCGCACCAAACTGCAGAACAGAGATGGAAACAGAACCAACAGAAAAATGAAACAAAACACTAACAACAGAGCAACTATGTTCGAAAAGACAAAAATTCACTTTCGTCTGCCACTACCAAAAGCCACAATAACCAATTTCAGACCCCAGCCAGCCATCACTTTCCACGTTGCACTGTTGCAGGTCGCCACTGTCGCAGCAGTCCAGTACTGTCACAGCTTTGTTACTCGAAGCACAATGGTTTGAGGGAGAGAATGAGGTTTAATGGGTTCAAATTGAATTGAAATGAGGTAAAAAACGAAATAAAGGTGGCTGAGATAAGGTAAGAGTTCAGTTGAGCTACCCATTTTCCTGGAAAATGGGTTACTGCAACCTGAAATTTAGGCTCGCTGGAATCAAGGAAAAACTTCTGATTTCACTGATCCTATGAACTTCATCCCAGCTCGATCTCACTTCTCCAAGTGTTGATCGGAATCGGGATTGCTGAACCTGATGGAAATCGATGCACAACCTTACAAGAAAAAACACAATCTTAATAACCTTTTTTGACATTATAAATTTTAGGGATTTCACAAAATTTGGGCGTTCTGATCGTAACTCCGAATCTCTGGTTCTTTTTGTGATCATTTGATGGTTGATACTTGATTTTCTTTCAGTCAGAATGTTATATATTGGTTTTTAATTATGTGCCCCTGTCTGTGTTTTTAAGTCTTGGGCAGGGTGAAGGTATGGGCTAATATAATAGCAACTTGTTTTTCGTTAAGAAATACATACAAATGGAATTATTTTATCATCAATTTTATTATACCCATTAAAAGTCACTGAGAAATACTTACATTAATTCCTTGAGTTTTACGTGGAAAATTAATTGTTGATATTGATGCCTACATTTGCTTCTGTTTTCAGGTTTCTCTAGTTATCAATTATGACCTCCCAAATAATCGAGAGCTTTACATTCATCGAATTGGCCGCTCTGGACGTTTTGGACGCAAGGTATTTGGACTAGTGAAACTACATTGACTGAGTCTTGAATAGTCATTTTATTTTGAGAGGCTTTCTATTGATTCCAGCGTCCTTGTTGTCCTATACTTCATTTCGCTTCCTGCTTTATTGCGGTGTTATATATACTTATAGTTTGCTCTGATCATGGTTTGCAGGGTGTTGCAATAAACTTTGTTAAGAGTGATGATATCAAGATCTTGAGAGATATTGAGCAATATTACAGTACTCAGATTGATGAAATGCCAATGAATGTTGCTGATCTTATATGAAATGTTTTTGGCACCTGATGTGTGGGTGGAGTGGATTTGTCTTGCCTTCTGGAAGTAGGGGGTAGTTTTCAATGTGGTTTTTTGCTCAAGATTATTTGTGACGTGCTTGTAATATTTAAATTTGACATTGGGTCAATTAGATTTTTGCAATATATATGCTCGACTGTACCAGTCTACCAGCATTTGTGTTATTATCTTCTGACGCGGTTGAGATTAATGTGTAAATTGTGTTTAGTTGCTTTCTCTGATGTGTGAATCTGTAATTCTATACTTGGGAATTCAAATGACAGGTATGCTGACTTGGTTCTGATGTTTTAACTAATTTATGAGCATATACAAGTCCCTGTGGCTGTGGTTATCTTAATTCTACTAGCTGATAAGAACTGGAATTTGAGAAAAGTTCATTCAGTTTGTGGGGGCTTCTGGCATGCACCATTTTAGAGGGGTGCATCCACGCTCCACTTAATTTTGCCTTCTATTACAAGTATTTTTAAAATCAAGAGAAATACCCAAAAGGGATATTTTTAACATCACCTCTTCTCTACCCCAATACCCTCATCCCTTCAGTTCACCCTCATCCTCCACCACCACTGGCTACTACTATGCTTTCTTCATCTCAACCATCCATGTTCAACTCTGCATGATAACTCACCTCTATCCAACCAAAAATATAACCATCACAACTCATCTCTCTTTTCCGACCCTTAATTGCCGTGCTCGATGCTTCCGCGAGCCGGCTGTTGTGCCTCTATGCTCCCCACCACGGCCCAGCTCCAGTGTTGCCTAGCCTCCTCAAACCAAAATTGCTAGTGAACGGGATCTGTTATGACCTTTCTTCCATTGTTCGTGGACCACCGTGTTTCTTTCTCTGCATCCCCTGCTGCAAACCTAGCAAACTCGCGCCAAAAACTGTCAAGCTGCCGCATCATGCTCTGCTGTACTTCTCATTGCGCATACCATGCATCCTAGCCACACCAATCACGAATGTTGCAGAAGGGGGTGCGCAACTGCAACGGGGAAATGTTGGTCAACCTATTGATGCATCGTTCTTAACAGTGATGCAATTATTGATGAGGTTATAATGGATCTGATGTAGTTTCCTGGGCTTGGTATTGTTCGTTAGATTCCATGAATGTTCGTGCATCCTCATACTTCTAATTCAACACATACAGCTCATTCAACGTGACCTTCAAAACATGCAGTCAAAGGGACAGACAATCATATTACATGTAAGGCTCGAGGATTGTAGCTCAGTTGTTTTCAGTTAGAGGTGTTTGTACCTGAAATATGGTTTCTTCCAAAATCTTTGATCATGTTATCATCCTAAAGGTCCGGTGGCTCACCTATTTCTAGAAGGATTTATTATTGCATTTTTGTTATAGTTGTTGCTTATGATAATTAGTAGGTATGTTATGATGTAGTTTCTTATTGTGTGTATGCACTAGTCTATATAAACATTGTATGAGCTCATAATTGGTAACGAGAAATTAGTCATCACTTTACCAAATAACTTTTTATGGCTTCTGTTCTTTTTTTATTAGTCTGTTGATTTTTTTTTTCAAGGATTAATGATACTATTAAATAATATCAAATATAAAGAAATATGATCTTTTTTTTGTTGTTGCTCAGCATAGAGAAATATGATTTAATATAATTAACTCACCTTTTCATAGGAAGTTATCAAAGTCAATTATGAATTATATGTAGTTATTGATTTAGTTGAAATGATATAAGATAAATTTGAAAAAATTCAAGATAAGTAATACTTTATTAATATTCTCAAATGATACATAATTACGGTCAATTATTTTCTTTCAAAAGATAGGCATGACGAAACGTAATTGTGACTTTGGATACATGTGTCGAAATGATACATAATAAGACGTATGAGTTTTATTTTATATTTGATATATTTTATAATTAGAACGGTAGAAATTAAGGCAGGAAGATAGAAAAAGGTTTTGCATATATCTGTTGTATATTCAGATGGACAATAAGATGTAACCAAAAAAAAAAAGGACAATAAGATGCTCTTATTTATAGATCATGATAAGAGACAAGAAATTAATTACATATAAAGATTAATAAAACCTAATATAATTTCAATATCAATTATAATAATCATAATAATCACATATTCAGATCATATCGTAGCAAGAATAATATATGACATGACTTTAAAAGTAAAATATTTTAATTTCATTAGAAGAGGTCAGACTGAAAAATATAGGACAAAACATTTCATTTTATCCCATTCTATTTGCAAACTAAATGCTAATTAAGAGTAATATATATATTTTTATCCAGTAATTATAATTAATTTCATCTCATCAATGACTGCACTCTTTAATTCTATCACTGACTCATTGTCGTATGAGGTGGGCTGCAGCTTATACATGTGCACCAAGCACTATTATTACTAGAAAACAGTTCAAAAGAGTCCAACTCCAAAGTCCAAATTCTTGTCCGGGTTAGCAAAATTCTGACTGGAATCAAGTAATAAAACCGAAAGGGACAGGTCTCTGTGAAAGTGAAAATTCTGAAAACAGAAAAATATTGGGAAGAGAGGAAGCTTTTAATAGACAAATTGTGCAACTTGTATGGACGGGGAAATGCCACTTGGAAAACAACCTTTTCTAACCAACTCCGTCTCCAATGTATAAGAAACAAATGAGTTTTTTTTTGTCCAAAATATAAGAGATATATATCAAATTTCACAAATATTAAATATTAATTTTCAATAATACCCTTATTAATTATTATAATTAATTATAGGCCATCAGAATATTAATTAAAATTTGAAGGGTTGTTTTGGAAATTTATATGAGTATTAGTTACAATTAAATCATTCTAATACTTTTTCTTAGTCCGTGTGTTTTAGGGTTTTGTTTCTTATAATGTGGATCGAAGGGAGTACCATTTAAGATAAAGGGTTTTTTTAACCTGTACAATTTTGCATATATTAAGGATCTTAAAAAAATAAATTTACATAGAAACTTGTATATTTTATATTTTCAAAACTGAAATACTTAGTTTTCCAATAAATAATTACTGCTTTTGAATTTCTTAATATGTGAAAAGTTGAACATGATAAAAAACCATAAGATATATGATACATTTTTCATTAATATATCTTGCTGCCTATATTCATATTTAAATATAATATTCCTATTATGTATTGTATAAATGATACAGAAGAAATTTTCCTTTGAATGAATTGTCAAATTTGTCTCTTTCCCAATTTAGTCTTTCAGAAATGAAAAATCAAGAAAAGACTTAATTAGGTTTTAAGAATCTCTTTATATCAGTTAAATTAATTCTTTTAAGGACAAATTTTAGAAATAAATTAATTTCTATCAACAACTATTTTGATAATCACATGGTGAGCATGAATTTTAAGAGAAAGAACAACAGAAAAAAAAAAAGTTCTACCATGACTGATGTGTTGCAGGCTTGCAGCTCCCATATTTAGAGAGGAAGAAGACATTATGTAAATCACATAAATTTGAGCAGTTTTTTGCAAATTCTAAAATCCAGTAATATAATATTGATCTTTCCAATTGTGGGTAAAGTCTGCAGATGTAACCAACACCCTAATTATAATAGGTGCAACATAAAATTCATTAGGTGGTATAATTAAAATAGGATTGGACAATTAACTTGTGTAAAGGTAATCCTATCCTTTATTTAGGATAGACTTTTATTTATATTAGATGGTGTTGTCCGAAACTCTTTTATGAATGGGTTGAAGGAACCCAAGTTCTCCTCTTAATGAATATTGTTGGCTTATCAAAAAAAAAAAAAAAAATCATCTCACTTGGTGCTACAAAGTATTTGGCATGTACTAAAGGAAATCTCCAAAACCATTTAATTAGCCCGAGAATATTTTGGTAGGAAGTACTGTGTTTCGGTAGTTATTGAAATCAAAAGAATACCCATACTCACCTTATCTTACACTAATATTCATTCCTAAATTAAAGAAGATGAATATCTAAGATTATGGAAAGGCAATATATTACATCAGTAAATCTAATTTTGTAGAAATTTGACATTTGTCCCTGAAAATATTAAAATTTACTCTGCTACATGCTATGTCATGTTAGAAATTTTTGGGTCACACTTGTAATGTTTAAATGTGTTAGGGCCATTATTTTTAATTAGCCAAATTAAAGTGATCTAATTCAAGTAAGGTTTATGGCTAAGGACATAATTGTTATGAAAATTATTGTGTAGATACCATAAGGTCTTATTTCTATTTTTATGATGGGCAAAATTAGAGATAAGAAATGTGTGGATAGTCATGACTCTTCATGAAAGAGTTTGAATTCGAAAGGACACCACTCTTCATGAAAGGGCATGGACTCATTATAAAAGGTTATGGTCCCCAAGTCAAATGTAACCAATTTTCTTTTCTAACACCCATCGTTAGAAAGGAGAGGCTCTTTATGGTTTAAGAAGAATTGTGCATGCTTGACTTGGAAGATCAAGAACCACAAGTTTCTCCATCATTTTCCATGAATTCGGGTACGCTTCCGCTATTGTCTTTCATTCTATATTCTTGATGATTGAACATGACTTGTCTTGATTTGATGATCGTTTTCATCATTAAGTATATCTCCCATAGAGTTTTTTTCCAACAAGTGGTATCGTAGACAAATGTTTATGTTGAATCATTGAGAAAATTTTGTTTTATGAATGATTAAGTGTTCTTAATTTGATTATTTAAATTGTGAAAATGTCAAATTTAAGAACAAATATGGATATAATTTTGTTGAAGATGGATATTATTGAATACTGAATTCATGTCTTATCCATACTAAATTATTAGGAATTCATGGTTTGAATTTTGATTTATGATATCAAATCATATACGTTGATTTAAAGTATTATGTTATTCTATGAATTTTGTTTTCTAAATTGTGTAGCAATTGAAAGTTTAGATTAGTATGAAATTCGGTCATTATTTTCATCATGAATGCTTGGGTATGATGAACTCACTGTATTTGTATTCAAATGAATTGGTTGCTAATTGTGTCTTGTGAAGGGTACGGTGTTCTTATTCATCATGAGTTTTGATCATGAAACTTTTGGCCATGTTTAAATATTTAATTGCCAATTTGGATAATTAACTATTTCTGTGGTGTAACGGTTGCTACACTGTGTTTCACTGTTATGTACCGTTTGGACCGGTTGGATCCCATTTTGGAAATTTTTATTTGATTATGAAACGATTTGTTTAAATTTTAAATATTAACTTTCGCAAATCACGAACACTATTGGGTCTGTGGCCTGTACGGTGGCGTCCCTTCAAGAGGGTACTGTGTTCGATTCCCATCATTGCATTCAGAGCTCTGGTGGGATTCGAACTTGAAACTGTGCGGTGAGAAGGAAGCAGCCTTACCACCAGGACTACCACAAGAGTTGTGTTTGTTCTCCAAAAGGTTTTATTAAAATTATAATCGGGGAGAACAATTTTTGTCAGCATCACAGTGATGCGTAGAGTTACAAACACAGCCTTAGCAAAAATAGATGAAATTAAATTTTGGATTAAGTTTTCAACCAAAATTCAAATAATTGGTTATATTTTGGATTATGAAATTGTTTGACATTTTAAGTGAATCAATTGAAGCCAGAAGTCACCAAAGTGACCTCTCTTGTGTAGATTGCTCATGAGAAATGTTGAATGTTAGTGTGTATGTGTATCCATGCGAGTATTAATCGGCCCAAAGGAAGGTTAATATTTGGCCGGATTACATGCACACCTGTGATGGTAAACATGTGATGATTATAAGGTTGTAGATGTGAATGATAAATCAGTCCAAAGAAGGGTTTATTATTTGACATACATTATTGTCAATATTTGATCATTACAACAAGAGTACCACTAGCAGTTAATATTACTGTCCAAAGACTTGATATTAATGTCGCACTAGGTATCTTGAGATGGGGTATGCCATTATTTGAATTTATTGATGATTGAATTTTGGTTATGATGTGAGTATATTTATGCTATTTATTTTGTTCTGCCTTCAAAGAACTATTGCTACTATATCTGCTAACCTAAATTCAGTCCCAATCCTTAATGGTACCAACTTTAAGGGTTGGAAAGAGAACATGTTGATTGTTCTTGGTTGCATGGATCTTGACCTTGCACTAAGGATGGGGCAACCCAATTCTCCTACTAACTTTGGTACCTCTAAAGAGAGGAAAATTTATGAGAAGTGGGACCGCTCCAATCGCATGAGTCTAATGATCATTAAGTGTGGCATTCCAGAAGAATTTAGGGGTGCTATATCCAATGGGATAACAAGTGCCAAATAATTCCTTGTCGAAATTGAGAAATGCTTTACCAAAAGCGATAAGGCAGAAACAAGCACACTCCTTCAAAGCTTGATTTCTATGGAGTATAACGGCAAAGGAAACATAAAGGAGTACATTATGGAAATGTTTAATATTGCTTCCAAGCTTAAGGAGATAAAGCTCAAGTTATCTGAGGATTTACTCGTGCATTTGATTTTGTTTTCTCTTCCTGCACAATTCGGTCAATTTAAGATCAGTTACAACTGTCAGAAGGAGAAATCGTCTCTTAACGAGCTCATTTCATATTGTGTGCAAGAGGAAGAGAGGATGAAGCAAGAAAGAATAGAAAGTACTCACTTGGTAAGTACCTCTAATGACAAGTGCAAAAATAAAGCTGCTGATATTGAAGTTGCTAAGGTTCCAACACAAAAGAAGCAAAATGAAAGTGAAGAAAGTTGCTTCTTATGTGGCATGAGTGGACATGACAAGAAAGGATGTACCACGTATCATGCATGGCGTGTAAAGAAAGGTATATTCCTTACTTTGGTATGTTATAAGGTAAATTTAGCTTCAGTACCTAGAAACACTTGATGGTTAGATTTTGGTTCTACTACTAACATCAGTGTTTCATTACAAAGTTGCCCAAGTTATCGAGGGCCAAATGATGTTGAAAGATGCATTTATGAATGAGATGGCATGTCAGTAGAGGCAAATATGGCATTTTAGGTTGTTTTTAAGTACTGGTTATTATTTGGATTTAATGGATATTTTTTATGTACCATCGTTTAGACGAAATTTGGTTTCTGTTTCTTGAATTGGACAAATTTGGTTATCATTGTTCGTCTGTAAACAATCACTTCAGTTTATCTATTAATTCAAATGTTGTTGGAACTAGTACTATTATAGTGCATGACAATCTATATTTTCATGATATTATAAGAATCGTTGAATGTGGAATCACATGGTACTAAGCGTAAAGTTAATAGTGCAAATTCAAGAACATCAAGTGCCTTGGTTACATCTCTAGAAATAGAGTGGAGTAGCATGTGTCAGATGGAATCCTAGATTCCACTAACTTTAAAGACTTTGATGTCTCTGTTGAATGCCTTAAGGACAGACAGACCAAACAAAGAAATTAGGTTCCTAGTCTGACCCATGTATGGGATTTCCAGCTGAGGCATGGCCTTATAGGCCAAAATGAAAGGTAATTGGAATTCCGAACAGGGAGCAACTACTTTATTGGCTATTCTGAACGATCCAGGGGCTATAAGTTTTATGATCCCAGATTAAAGACAATTTTTGAGATAGAATTTGCCACATTCTTTTAGGATATTGAGTTTCGGGGGGGGGGGGGGGGCCCCAATAAGGTTAGAGACTTTGTCTTGGAGGAAGAATTGGTTTCAATTCCATAATAGATTCATAAAGTTGCTTTTGATGAAGCAAGTCCGGAACCTCTAAATGACATGGTTGTTCAAACTCCCATTCAAGATGAGTTAGTTGTTCCAGAAGAACAAATTCAAGATCCTCAAGAACTAGTGCTTCAAGAGTAAGTGTCTTTGCAACGATCCACTAGAGAAAGAAGAAATGCTATTCTAGTTGACTACATAGTATTTAAAATGATCCAATCAATTTTCGTCAAGTCATGCAAGATTCCAACTTAGAAAAGTGGATTGAAGCAATAAATGAGGAGTATGAATTCATACAAGACAATAAGGTTTGGGAACTTCTCCTATTACCAAAAGGTGTGAAACTCATTGGTTGCAAATGTATATTTAAGACCAAAGGGATTACAAAGGTAATGTGGAGAGGTATAAGGCTCGTCTTGTAGCCAAGGACCATACTCAAAATAAAGGGATTGACTATAAAGAGACTTTCTCTCCGGTTTCATTGAAGGATTCTTTTAGGACAATCGGGACCCTTGTTGCACTTTAGGATTTGGAGCTTCATCAAATGGATGTCAAGATGATGTTTCTCAATGACAACATTGAAGAAACAATATATATGGTGCAGCCGTAAAACTTTGTGTTGGGAGACACAAAGAACACGGTTTGAAAATTGACATAATCCATCTGTGGGCTAAAATAACTGTCTCGTTAGTGATGCCACAAGTTCTATCAGGTAATTCTCTCATTCAGTTTTGAGATGAATGTTGTTAGTATTTGTGTGCAACACAAATTCAGTGGCAGTAAGAATATTTTCCTGTTATTGTATGTTGATGACATACTACTTGGGACTAATGATATAGGCATGTTGCACGAAACCAATAGATTTCTATTGATAATTTCGAGATGAAATATGGTGACGTCTCCTTTGTATTAGGGATCCAGATACACTAAGCCCAATCTTGGAGTACTCTAGGATTGTCACAAAAGAGCTATATCAATAAATTGCTCAAATGGTTTGGCATGCAAGACTGTCAATCAAGTGATGCCTCGATCGCTAAGGGAGACAAATTTAGTCTCGATCAGTGCCCAAAATAAATCTTAAGATTCGGGAGATGCAGGAGATTCCTATGCATCAGTTGTAGGAAGCATAATGTATGCCCAAGTCCGTATTCATTCGGACATAGCGTACATTGTTAAGTGTTAGGCAGATACTTAAGCAATCTAGGAATAAATTGTTAGAAAGCAGCCAAACAGGTTATAATTTATTCAATAGAGAACAAAGAACTATATGCTCACATAAGGAAAATCAGATCAGTTAGAGATCATTGAGTATTCTGATTCTGATTTTGTTGGATGTCAATACAGTTGGAAATCTACATCAGGTTATGTTTATCTATGGTTATAAGGCATTCAAATTATGTGATAAGGTTGCGGAATTTTGTCACTGGGTTATGGATTTTAGATTTATTGAAAGACCACTACAGTTATTTTGTGACCATAAGTTAGCAGTGACATTAAATTCCTTATTGATGTGGAAAGAGTTCAGAGTGACAGATGTCTATAAAGCATGTTAGGACAAACTCCATAGTTGTGGATCCACTTACTAAGGTTTACCACCCAAGGTCTTTCACGAGCATATTGCTCGAATGGGTGTTGTATCACTAGATGATACATTTGTTCAGTGGGAGTTTGTATTTGAATGCTTTTCTAAGGAAGATATACTTTATGATTATTTTCTACAGAATACAGTTTTTGGTTTGGTTTTCACTCTGAGTATTGATCTCATTAAAGAGTAAAATAGGACCAGTTGAAAATCGACATGTACAGATCACCTTCATGTGATTTTCATGCTACACATTTCATGATTAATCTATGTCATTTGGTTGTGTTAATATTAGTGATCATTGATGGATTTAGACATTTAGTTATGATTGATATAACGAAAGCCGCTTTGGTTCTATATATTGATATAACTAATGGACGGGATAGGGATATGTCCAAGGTTTATAATGGCAAATTTGGAGCTCATAAAGTATAACACATTTATAAGCATACATATATGACCAGTGGGAGATTGTTAGAAATTTTTGGGTCACACTTGTAATGTTTAAATGTGTTAGGGCCATTATTTTTAATTAGTCAAATTAAAGTGATCTAATTCAAGTAAGGTTTATGGCTAAGGACATAATTGTTATGAAAATTATTGTGTAGATACCATAAGGTCTTATTTCTATTTTTATGATGGGCAAAATTAGAGATAAGAAATGTGTGGATAGTCATGACTCTTCATGAAAGAGTTTGAATTCAAAAGGACATCACTCTTCATGAAAGGGCATGGACTCATTATAAAAGGTTATGGTCCCCAAGTCAAATGCAACCAATTTTCTTTTCTAACACCCATCGTTAGAAAGGAGAGACTCTTTATGGTTTACGAAGAATTGTGCATGCTTGACTTGGAATATCAAGAACCACAAGTTTCTCCATCATTTTCCATGAATTCGGGTACGCTTCCGCTATTGTCTTTCATTCTATATTCTGGATGATTGAACATGACTTGTCTTGATTTGATGATGGTTTTCATCATTAAGTATATCTCCCATAGAGTTTTTTTTTCAACATGTCATGCATGTATAAGTGGTTGCCTTTGACAATTTGCACCAAAACCTCTTTGTAGCGCTCCTAGGTAGCTAGCCAAACTGTATTCGACTTTTATACACATCTGAAGCAGCCCTGCCGAAAACTGACGAAGTTTGGAATGTCAAATGCATTGCAAAACGCTGTGATCTGGACTTGAAAATCATCTCCTACCACCCATGGCAGAAACATATGCAATTCTGATAAAACTTCTCAAGAGAACATTAACATATCTCTTATATACATATACATGATCTACATGCATAACAAAGAAAGTAACGATAGAGATAGGATGGGGAAAATAATCAAGTGGATTGTTTGGATGTAGGGAGGAAAGAAGTATGATAGAAAGAAGTATGAGAGAAGAGAAAATGGATAGAAAATGAAGATATTTTTTGATTGAGTAAATAGCCAATTTAGTCCTTGAAATTGCGACTTAGTATCAAGTTGGTCCCTGAATTAAGAAAATTATCAACTTAGTCCCTGAAATTGCAAACCGTGATTCAAAATGGTCCCTCCGTTAACTGCCTTACCCTAACACCGTGAAGGGTGCTTATGTGGCACGTTAAGTGCCTTGCTGGACCCCCATCTCATCATCCACCTTGCCTCCACATCAGAAACACAATTTCAGGGACTTAGTTGAAATTTCAGGGACTAAATTGAAACTGGCTAGGGTTTTAATTTGGGTTTCATCTTTTTCCACCACCCTTATCCAATGGCTCTTTCTGGTTCGCCCCTTTGCTCTGCTCCCTCCTCCTCTGTTCCGCTTCATTCTCTTCATCCCTCCATCCCATTTTTTGCTGCAACTGAAGACGAAAATGAGGAAAGGGGTGCAATTTAAATCAAAGTAGCATCACAACTTCAAATGCTGGCATATTCAAGGTTGGGGTGGACAATTTTGTGGCAGCCCAGGGATTGGGATGAAAGACATGAATTGAGGTACTCCTCCCCTGGATGTTGAAGCCCCTGGTGGTGTTGGTATGCGAACCATAACAGGCCATGTATATGGTGGTGGCATAGGTACAAGTGATGGTGCTTGAGATGGTGTAGGTGGCCTCACTGGTGTAGCCTTCTCCCTGGATGGAATAAGTGGACCTTTAACTCCATACCTCCTAGCCTGCACAATTGAGATTGAAAAGTGAGTATCAAGTTGGTACCTGTAATTACATACTTAATATCAAATTAGTCGCTGACATGTGTAACTTAAATTCAAATTAGTCCCCGCACACATACCCTCTATGGTGCATTCACTTGCTGTTGGGGCACTTGCACTGGCACTTCCTGTGCAGACTGAACTGGAACTTGTCCTACATCATCCCCTGCTTGTTGAACTTCCTATGACTTCAAAGAAAAAAAGTCCACAAGTTTTTAATTTATTCAAAGTACATTCAATCAAGACTTAAAGGCGAGAAATTCTAAATGACCACAAAGAACTTACCCTTGTTGCATCTTCCTCATTTGGTGCTTCATTTTTTGGTGGAAATTGGGGGAAAGGTATCTCGCCATTCTTGGTTCCTCTTGCTGCTGAGTTGATCTCCTGGACTTAGGTCATTGGGCAACTCCTATGTTCATGCATCCTTTGCTATTGTTACCCTCAATTCCACATCTTGAACATGTGAAAGTTGGGTAAGACCTCTCCAGCTTCCAAGGGAAGACCCATTACCCCCTTTCCTCATTTTCCTCTTCGGTTGCAGCAAAAAATGGGATGGAGGGATGAAGAGAATGAAGCGGAACAGAGGAGGAGGGAGTAGAGCAAAGGGGAGAACCAGAAAGAGCCATTGGAGAAGGGTGGGGGAAAAAGATGAAACCCAAATTAAAACCCTAGCCAGTTTCAATTTAGTCCCTGAAATTTCAACTAAGTCCCTGAAATTGTGTTTCTGATGTGGAGGCAAGGTGGATGATGAGATGGGGGTCCAGCAAGGCACTTAACGTGCCACATAAGCACCCTTCAAGGTGTTAGGGGACGACAGTTAACAGAGGGACCATTTTGAATCACGGTTTGCAATTTCAGGGACTAAGTTGGTAATTTTCTTAATTCAGGGACCAACTTGATACTAAGTCCCAATTTCAAGGACTAAACTGGCTATTTACTCTTTTTGATTGTTTGGATCGAAAAAAAAAATGAAAGAAGGAGAAGAGAAACAAGTTTGAAGTTTTCTCTTCACTTGTTCGATTAAAGAGAAAAGTAAGAAGAAAGAAAACATGTATAATATGTAACTATATTTTTATCATCCGGATAAATTATTTGTTAGAACTTTGTATGGAGAGACTGGGGCAATATTGAAATTGAAATGGTGAAAAAAGAGCATTGAAAACTGTGAAATCTCTTCATTGGAAAAGAGATTTTATTTTTGCAGGTCCCACCACAAAGGTTGTATCTCTTCCCTAATTTTCCCTCAACCAAACACACTCAAAGTTACTTTTCTCTCTCACTTACCTCCTCTCCATTTATCTCTTCCCAAAACCCACGTAAACAAACAAAGGCTAAAGGGAGACGTGGTTGGTCACATTATTTTGCATGTCACATTTTCTTCTTCTTTCTTTTTTAGTAGGGAAAGGCTCATAGTAGGTGTTACATAGGAGAAGGGGAGAGAAGAGAATGGAAAAAGAGTAAAGCATATTGTAAGATTTTGAATATGCAAATTCAAAGTTTATGTCTCGTGGCTTAAACAACTTAATGATCAACATATTATTTTGAAAATGATTATATTTGTATGTCAGCGGATAAGCTAGCTGACAGCAAACGAGCTTACAACAGATAGCAGATGAGGTAGCTAATAGCAGATTGCGGATAACGGATAAACTAGCAGATTGAATTTGAAGTGTTTGGTAAAACTAGTGGTTAAACTAGCTGATAAATGTAAAATAACATAAAGGACATATTTATATGTTTTTTTATATAAATTATATTTATGTATGTATATTTATATTATTTATTTTAAAATAATTATCACTTTTGATAATTTATTTTAAATTATTTATCATTTCAAAAATTTTAATTTTAAATTTAAAGATAGAAGGATTAGTATTTTTAATTTTATTTGACTGAGAATAAGTGAGGAATTTAATTAAAATAGTATGAATAAAAAGAAAAAGAAAAAATGATAAGTTATAAGCTATAAGCTCAAACGTTACTTCAATTAGCATATAGAGCCAATGTATTTTTCTTATATTATTACTTGAAAAAGTAGTAGAATACTATAAAGAAAATAAAATACAAACATAATTACTTCATATTTTAAAATATTTTTGTTTTATTATTTAAAAATAAAGTTGAGTGAAAGATGGTGTACAAAGACCAAATGTGATATGTAAATGTTATTATATATATATATTTTTTGAATTCGGGTATCCTCCGATCAAAGTCTAATCCTTGAAATATCGAGATTCATTTAAGGGATTGACCTCTTCCAACAGATATTATTTCATACACATGAGATAAGAATCAAACATCTAACCACATACTTAAGTGATCCGATTATCTATCAATCAAGCTGAGGAGTTTTTTTGAAAGAAGCGAGGATAAATTCGTAATAGAAGGAGGAGGAAGTCTGAAGCAACCATAGACATGCATGTGCCTAGTGTGTTGGCTACTGGCTAGGATGTTGTATGTACCGAACAAGATGTGACAATTTTGTTGGTTTGTAGCCATTTGGTATCTCTAACAACACTGTCATGCATATGATATTACACCTCGTTAGAGTAAATAGTTCAAGTTCAATGGGTACGACCCCAACCCAACATTGTTCTCGTCAAAGGCCACATCTATATCTATTTTATATATATAAAGCAAAAGTTTATTCAAATGAGACCACATCTAATTATAATATAGATCGTTAGGCTATTTAATAAAGACCCATGCAAGAATGAAATCAGAATAAATCCTAAGAGTTATTAAAGAATTAATGGCTAATGAGTGTTGATATCCATCAGACAAACTAAAGACCCCAAATCTTCACTCAATCTTTCAAGTCTAATCGTTATAACTTATAGGTCAACTGTGGAGAACGGCCTCAACCGTAACCTAATTTTAGATTTTCTGGGTCAACCTTTTAGCCTAAAAGTTTTAGGGGGTTGGATTTTGGTTCGTTTTTATTTTATCAAGTTGCTGTATTATTTATTTTTTCTAGGAGTCACGAGGAAAAATAACAAAACGGCAAAGTTACCCATGACAGTACGGCCTTGTGACAGCAAAATTAGGGCCTAAGATTCCCAATACAAAACCCCTAAATATTTTAGATACAAATTGTTGGATACCCACCGATTTCTTTTTTAACACTTTTTTTTATTAGATAAAATTTAGGATGAGGGATGGTGTCCAATCCAAGATAGGAAAAACATTCGAATTCTATAAGTATTTACAAAGAGATTAGTGGGGACTCAAACATACAACATACTCCCGGTCCTTATTATAAGAGGCAAAACCCTAAAACATACGGACCAAGGAAATGCATTGAAATAAGCTACTTGTAATTAATATTGGTATAAATTTACAAAGTTATCCCTTCTATTCTTAATAAATGTTCTAATATCCTATAATTAATGTATTGTTTGGAACTTGCAAACAGTATATTAAATAAGGATAAAAATGGAAATGAGCATTTAATATTTGTCAAAATACATGCACGTCTTTTATATTTTGGACAAAAAAAAGTAGCAATTTGCCTCTTATAATAAGGACCGGAGCGAGTATTATACTCCCTCAAAACCCTTAAACACACAGACCAAGAAAATGCATTGAAATGGAAATGCATTGTTTGGAACTTGCAAACAGTATATTAAATAAGGATAAAAATGGAAATGAGCATTTAATATTTGTCAAAATACATGCACGTCTTTTATATTTTGGACAAAAAAAAGTAGCAATTTGCCTCTTATAATAAGGACCGGAGCGAGTATTATACTCCCTCAAAACCCTTAAACACACAGACCAAGAAAATGCATTGAAATAAGTTACTTTGTAATTAATATTCGTATAAATTTACAAAATTATCCCTTCTAATCTTAATAAATGTTCTAATATCCTATAATTAATGTATTGTTTGGAACTTGTAAACAGTGTATTAAATAAGGATAAAATTGAAAATGGGTATTTAATATTTATCAAAATACATGCACGTCTCTTATATTTTGGACCCAAAAAAAGTAGTCATTTGCCTTTTATAATAAGGACCGGAGGGAGTATCAGAATATTCAAGATTCAATCATGTTCCACTAGACCAACCTCTTGAGATTCTTTTTAACACTCATTTCAATACAATAATTTTCATACAAATCACATTGATTAATTCTCTATTTAGTGCATCACATAAAATTCCCCTAACAAGTGTGTTAAAAAAAGTAAAAAGACCGCTAACTAATGTTATAACAACACTTATTAAAGAATAAAAAAAAATTGTATGATAAAATAACATCTTAAAATTTTGATAAATTTTATAATTAGAATTTTAATACATTTTTTAGATTCTTTAACTGATGTTTATAGAACACTTGTTAGTAAGACCCAAAATATATATCAAAAAGCATATAGTCAACATTTTTCATAAGCTAAATTTGAGAAAGTTTCTCCCATTTCAATGCACCGCTGTCCTTAAGCATGGCTTACAATATTCCCTAAATCATATACTATTATTGCCGGCAAGAATCTAAGACTTATTTGAGAATTCCGAAAGGTAATGAAAATAATAAAATAAGAGAGGGGAGAAATTGTACTTTCTATTCATACAGCAACATATTTCATTTCATAAACACCACATGCCAGATTTCCAATTGCATCCAGTACAAAATTGGTGCTTTCAAGTTTCAGCACCCACCTAGGATGATAGCGGAAAATCCTAGCTATGCATGCATGCACATACCATAATTTGTGATTTTAAAAAAAAGGCTATAAGAAACTCACCGTACCCTTAAAGCTGCTAATTAAGTAAAGCACATATTACAATTTTTTTTTTCATACACATATATGACAAATAATTATTAAAACTCAGATTTTTATTTGGCCATAGCTTCATACTAATTAATGATATGTTAATTAAAATTGACCACTTTATTATAATTATAATTATAATTATCTAGGAGAGAGGAGCCCTATGAGGGGCACCCTTTCTTCTGCTTCCAAGAGGGAGGACAATCCCACGGAGGAACCTATTAGTCCTGTTCTTCTTCGTCATGTTGTTGGGTTCGCACGAAATTACGGAATTGCTGGTGGCCTCAGTGTTGGAGTAAGAACAAGTGGGGGCAATTTGGGTATCTTCATCAGTGACCTCCGAACCATCAACCCTTAAACCCTCGAACTGCGATATTGAAAAGTCAGATTCATCGAATCGATGTAAAATGCTGGACAAGCTTTCACCCTCGTACACCATGTAATCTACCTGCAATTGTTTGTGGTTTACAATATTTAATTTCATGCATTATTCACATTATTAAAAGAATTAAAACTTATATTAGATGGGAAATTCATTGTATAATAACACTACATCAAACTATTAGATGAAAATGCGAAATTTCAAAAACAGAAATAAAATAAAAATGCTAACTAGTAGCCTAACCAGTTAAGGAATTAAATATGAAAAATGATATATTTAAAGCATATAAAAATTAAAAAATTATGATTTTCAATAAAAACTTTATGTATATTGATTTCTCAACATTGGTTAGTGAGACCCTAAATAAAAAAACTAACTAAATAATGTATAGAGTAATTACATTGCAAAAACATTGTTTATTAAACACCAAATTATTATACTGATATTAACATAATTTTCTAAAGATTTATTAATCTCATATCATGTAAAGTAAAAGAGGAAAGTAAAACTTCTCATTCTAAATTGAAGTCAACTATTAAGCGGTTGCTAGCGTGAGAGAGGGCCACATATCTCTCACGGTGCGCGACTTCAGTAGATAAATTATAACCATCCGATGGTGAAGGTGCACCATTCAGTGGATACACTATCCATACCTTATCATTTTTCACTCTCCTCTCTCCCTCTCTTTCACCCTCTTCCTCCGTCAGGCTGATATCTCCGATTCTCTCTCACCCCAAACCAATGGCGGTTGTTCAACCAAAGGCGGAAGAGGTAAACTCGAACCAGAACGGTGACCCGAATGCAACTATGTCCTCCACAGTGAACCGGTCCTGGTTGCATTTCACAGGGTAAACACCTTGGTAATCAGATTCATACCCTTGTTTGGATCGCGTAGTCGAAAGCTGATTGAAGAGACTCGTGCCGGTTCTTCAATACATCAGGGAACCTAACAATGAGGGAAAGCTGCAACCCGAGTCCGCCACGAGTTTTTGGATCTGAAGCTTCGTGATTTTGAGCAAATCGATCTCCTGGTGAGATAGGGTTTCGTTTCCGTGGGGGCGGACGACGAAGTAAGGACCGCCCCAGTCGTCGACGTTGTAGAGTCAGGATGAGAGGGAGGGGGACCAATGGGAATTATTCTCGAAAGGGTTGGTGGTCACTGGGGTAGGCCGAGAAAAATGTGATCAAGCGGCGGAAGAGAGATGTTCCCGACGAGAGCGTAGTCGGGAGAAGAAGCGATCGCAGCGACATCAACAACACAGCAAGCCAAGGCCTGCATCTCTTCATCTTCAACTTCTGAATCTCCACATGGAACCCCTTCCCTTGTGCCTCTTCAACCCCGATCTCAGGCTCGTCAACGAATTAGTGTTCAGATCTTACGAACCCGGCACGATGGTTCAACCAAAGTCAGATCTCGAAGGGGAAGGGGAAGATTTGTCGGCTTGGTTTATTTGGGTCAAGTTCTTTGTTGATTTTAGGTTATTTTTTGAGGTTTAAGGACTATTGTTCCGGGCTGATTCTGTAAACTGATGTTGATGTTCTTTGTCTCAATTAATTTTTTTTCCATTCTATTTGTTTTCGTTATTTTTTTGTTGAAGTTTTAGATTTTTATATGTTCTTTATCTTTGGGTTTTATTCATCAATACAATTGGTTGATCATGGGGTGAGAACTGGAAAAATAGAGTAGAGAAGAACTGATGAGGGAGGAGAGAGATCGAGGGAGAAAGAGGGGAGATGATAAGGTGTTGATGGTGCATATTAAGATCCGTGCAACTTCACTTCATCAACGGCCTATAATAGTTGCTCACGGTGAGCGACATAGTGAAGTCGCTCACCCTAGCCTTCGCCCAACTATTACTGTGTTACAAGTTCACCCAGCTCAATTCGATTCGGAAAACTATGATAAACATTATTATATTAGCCTATACTTTTATCATGACGGTTTTTTTTTTTTTTTTTGATAAGCTAAGGTTTAGGTGAGTTGAGTCCCAGAGGCTCACCAGGGATTGAAATAAGTGAATTGGGTAAGATTTATGTATTTCATGGTAAAAACTGTTTTTGAAAAATGTATATTTGGATAAATTGATTAAATTATAAAACAATTGTTTTATGGGAAAATTTGTTTTCTTAGATGTTAGAAGTTAATTAAATTCTAAAACAATTATTTTGAAATCGATAACATTCTTCCTATTTCAAGTTTACAAAACTAACTATCAAACAAAAATCATTAAATTATACAAATAACTTTATATTTTTATTTTATAATTTACTGTATAAAAGTATTTTTATTACACAATCCAAGTAAAGTAAATTATCTTAAAAATATTTTTCAATAAACACATACAAATATAAATTAATTTATTATAATCAATTATTGTTGTAATCAATTATATATATAATCGATTATTGAAACAATTAATTATTTGCAACTAATCCAAATGCACACAAGTGCATCTTGGATTCAACTTAAATTATAAAAAATAATCATTTATATTAAAAAATCTCTTAATGAAAACTTCAATGGGAAGTCTTCGCATCCAAAACCAATTCAAGTTGGTTTTATTAATAAAAAGAAAAAGAAAAATCAATCCAATCAGTTCAATTTTTGAATTCATTTTCTTAAGTAAAACCAAACCACATATATTACACTTGCATAATTTAACTTTGTAGTTTTTGTTGCATATCATCATTAATTGGTATTTTCGTATTCCTTTCATTTAAATAGATTATCTCTAAAATAGAATAATTTATCATATTACCTTGGTTTCTTTGTTTGAAAGATTAAAAAAAAAATCTTAAAGGTTTATGGTAGAAATAAAATATTAGCAGTTGAATAATTTGAAAATAAAAAAAAAAAGTTGTATGAATGACCTCATGAATGATTTGTATGTAAATAGTTTAGAACTTAAACTTTGAATGATATTTGGTTACTGAAATTCTTAATTGCAATTTTGGTCCTCGATCTTACTATAGATCATGTATAATTTTGGTCCCTATAATTTTTTGTGTGCATATTTGGTTTCAATATTTTTTTCAATGTTACAAATATGATCCTTTCATCTATTGTCTGTGAATTCTTTTAATGATCAATATAGATGAATCACTCTTCTAAGCACACGGGACCTCTAGTTGAGATTCTTCATTCTGCCTCTCTTATTCAACATGATTAAATGATTTCTTTCTATAATTTGCTTTGGTCCCTCCTTTTCGGGACCTTTTTTTGTTACACCACAGGATCCTCTACCACAAAAACTCAACAAGAGGTTCTATATGTTTAGAGTAATGGTCCATTTCTGTTAATCATTGAAAAAATGACGAACATTGAACGAAGGGACCGAATTTGCAACATCGAAAAAATCGGTGGACTAAATGTATACAAAAAAAAAACTTTAAGGACCAAAATCACACATAACTAATAGTAGGAGGACTAAAAGTACAATTAAACATACATTCTTTATATTTTACTGGTTAAAAATCGAATCATCTAATCTAATTCAAACATATTTTAACCGGTTAGGATAGATTTGGTTTTGATATTGAAATGAAACCAATCACCTTATTTCAATGTTTGAATCATATGACTTTTTGCCTTAAAATATATAGATATAAATTAATCGATGAACACCCATCTTTGACCAGTGATTTGTTTCTGTAAATTAAGGCCAAAATAAGAAAGGAGACTGAGAAACGAGACAAGACCTTGCATGAGAGAGAACAGAAGTGAAATGGCTCCTGAAGAATCCTGTCACAAGTGTTGCAAGCGTTGGCAGTGACTTTGCATGACTTTGATTGTGGCCTCTGCTTTAAGAATATCACTTTGGCACTATTAATAGTATAGGGCTGCAATCCAATAAAACTTAATCTCATTAAAACTTAAACTAAAGATAAGGGACTAAAAGAGAACAAAAAAAAAAAAAAAAAAGACCAAATTAAAACCTAAAATAAAAAAAATGGACCAAAAGTATAGTTTAGCATCATTTTATCTATATATTGTTAAAAATAAAAAAATTAAACCATGCAGTTGTCCACCCCACCCCCCCATACTGGTATTTTGTTAAGTTATCAATCATTTATTAATTAATTATGAATTTTATCTACTTATATAGTGAACATTTTAAAATTAAAATATTTGTTTTAGCTGAATATGATTAAAACATATTTGACATCTGATAAGAATAGCATAACTATGTGAATAAATAAATAAACATAACTATGAAAAACCTAAATACTATAATATCTCTTTATAAATCAAAACCTTTTCACGTATATTGGTGTTGTTTCTATATAGGAACTTGTCTGACCTGAATATTGGAACAATCAATGAGCTTTTCCAGATCATCCAATCGAACCACGTCGTGGTAAACATACCTTCGCACCTGTCACAGTGTAAAACTCTTATTGTTGATTATTATTCATGCATACACCACAAATCTGTACCAAAAGAACAAGCGATAGAAATAAGAGGAGACAGGTTAAAAAAACTTTTACTTTCCATATTTAAAGCAACACAATTATATGAACTTTCTAGTCACTTTCTTTTTCTCTCTGTGGGGTAAACTTACCTGTCACAGGTACTAGCATAATTAATGAAATGAAATACATTTTTGCGGGGAAAAGAGTTAAATTTTAAAGGTTTTTATAGTATCAGTTAATGAGATATCGAGATAATAATTGTCGTACTAAAAGACTTAATAATTTAACCCTACATAATTGGATGATAGGATGATCCAGTAATGTGTAAGAAGTTGGGTCTTGGCAACAGGTGCCTTAATGTACTGGTTAAAGAGCATATAATAGCTCATACTAAATTACTAATGCTTCTAATAGTTTACTTAAAAAACAATAAAAGTTTCTAAGTTTTTAAATATATTAAATGTTTTTTTAATTTAATGTCTTAATTAAATTTTTAAATAATTTTTTTATGTCTTAACGAATGATCACAAAACCTAAAGAGGGTTTAATGATTATCAAAATTAAAAATTACACTTAATTAGGTACTACTTACAATCACATTCTATTCACTACCAAACATATGTGAAGTTGTAAGATCATTTAAAAATGCATCAATCTCTAAAGAATGCTTTTATAAGTATCCACTAGAGCTAGTTTGGTTAAAATTCTTGGTCATGAAAAACGAGAAAACTTGGCTTTCCAATAAACTTTTGCTAGGCAGCAACTAAAGGCTTGCTTTGGTGAGACAACATTTGACCATTTGTAAAATGTAATATTACGAACAAGCTTTGGATACTGCCGAAGAGATAAGATGGTGAATTTATAATTTTATACACACTTGTATCGGTATCATTTCACTTCTATATAACTTTCACTGTATAATATAATTATAGCTCGAGCTTTTCATAGCTGAAGCTGTGACCGGCTTAGTCTTTTACATTTTCATAGAACACGTTTTAAAGAATAAAAAAAAAGGGTATTCATAATTTCATATGAAGCTTCAAGCGTTGGAAGCAAGCTCGAGCTTTACACAGGAAATTCCTATAAATATAACTAGTATTATCTCATATTCTATACAACTATTTCTAATTCTGTCACCTTAATTATAGTTTCAGGTAATGTGCATCTTAAAAAGAATAATACTATAAATTCATACTTCTACTAATCAATTATAATTATAATTTTTCTATTGTTATAATATATATTGTAATTGGTCAAAGAGGAGTTTCAACAAATAATTGAGTACTGATTGTCGGAATTTTTAGAAATATCCCTTCATTCAGTCTAAAGAA
Source organism: Sophora flavescens (assembly GCA_030762895.1). Taxonomy (NCBI): domain Eukaryota; kingdom Viridiplantae; phylum Streptophyta; class Magnoliopsida; order Fabales; family Fabaceae; genus Sophora; species Sophora flavescens. The sequence continues at coordinate 222,790,098 of CM061062.1, forward strand.
TGTTTAATGATGTGTTTGGAATCAAGGTCGGGCTTTAAGTCTTCTTGGACGTGAAAGCTACTCACAAGAATTCCAGCCAAAAAGACTTCAACCCAAATCAATCAAGTTTCCAAACATGCTATAAGGAATTGATTTCTAAATCTTATTATATGAAGTTATGAACAGCTAGGCAACCAGCCTTCGAGCAGTAAACCTTCCATTCCATCAATTCAAGAGAAAGAGGAAAATTAAATGAAGTGAGAAGTGAGAATAATTTTAGGAGAAGTGGTGGGTTCCTGTGCAAATAATAAAATAAAGAAACACAGCATGAATTGGTTAACCAGTGGGTCAAACTTTCGCTTTCAATGAAAGTAACAGCTGAGAAACCTTTGCAGGGAGAAATGGATAAAAAGAGATCTTCCATTAATGGGAAAGAAACCAAAACCAAAAAGTGGGAATCAAGGAAGACATGGTCATCCCTTCAGGAAACCTTATATAAATATGCATAAAACATAGATATGGGAAAACACCAAATACAAATAGACAATTACTCAACCAGAACCACAGGCTTCTTTAATTTTAGAAAACAAAACTCAGCTTGAGTAAGCTTGGTTTACCGCTCCAAACATACTTTTGGGTCCAAAAATACATTTGTCCCAAACAAGTGTGTATAAATAATTTGTCCTACAGATATTTTACCCTAAACATAAGGACTATAGTTTCTCAACTATAAACCAAACATACATTCAATTATTTTAAGGGGAAAAAATAAAAAAACAGGGAAAGGAATCTAGCAGAAAGAATACTGTAACCCCTTGACCGAATTTTGGAGGACATTCAAGACAAAAATTCCATGAACCAAATTAAAGCCCAAGAATTTCAATTTGATTTTTGTTTTGAGGTCTCCGTCATCATTTCATTTGAGGAAAATAAAATTTAAGCTCACTCTTGTTTTTTCTTATTCTTCCCTTCCCAGTTAAATTTTAACTCCAGGAAAGGGACTTGAGTAAAGTCCTTCCAGCACAAGAGTTCATCTGAAAATCATTGAATTAACTATTTCATGGGAAATTGCTTTTTTATTCTTCAGAAGTGAGAAGCTGATTAAACAATCTTCAATGTTCAAATAAGGGTTAAAAAGAAAAATTGAAAGCTGCCACCCATCCTCCAAAGTTGCATGTCAGAGAAAACATAATCAAAGAGAGAATTTTGTAGAGATCCAGATCATATATAGTTAGCTGCATCTGAATTGAAGGCTTTTAAAGCTTCCAAAAGACATAGAACAAACAAGAACCAGCCAGGGGAAATTGTAGAAGAAGGACTTGGGAATAGAAAAAAGACCTAGAATTTCTAAATACCCATCAAAACAATTAGAGAAGATAAGCTATCCAGGTCATGAATAGAAATTAAGATGAACAAAGAAAGAAACATCACCATGTGAATTTTCAATTACCCTTTTAACAATTAAAGGTGATCAATTCATCATAAGCTCAAAGACGGAAAGAAAGATCAAAGGAAGTTACTGTATAACCCATAAAAATGGTACCTTTAGACATTAAAATTATCATATGATAAAAAATAATAATTGAAAGAATGAGAATTTGCAGCAGCAGTAGTAGTGTAAGTAATTGAAAAGTATATATATATATAGAATTGGAGGGTATATGATATGAGTTAAAATGATGGTATATAATACCTGGAGGAGAGGGTGAGGGCGGTGGGAAGGGAGGCAGTGGGGGCAGATGGTAAGGCAACAGTGTAAGCAAAAGACGTTCTTCTCGTTCTTCCTTTGATTCTGGTGGACCCCACATCCACCAAAGAATGTCTCAGCCATCAGCCTCTCTAGCCATGCAGGTTTCACATTCATGTCCCCCCCATCTCCACCATCACCATTACCATACCCTCCTGACGATGATGAATAACTCCCCATCATCATATTCATCTCTCTCACCATTCTTCTCTCTTCTTCCAACCTTATACCTAAAAAACACTCTCTCTCTCTCTCTCTCTTTTCTGCTATCTATGGTTTGGATATTTAATATGCGCTGATGTCTCTGCTGTTGCTTGCTTTTGTCAACTGCTTGATGTTGATTTCATTTTTCATTTTTCATTTTTTTATTTTTTTTATAATGTTTTGCTGAGAGAACCCTAAAGCATAACACCTTTCTATTATCCTGTCTATTTATAGTAGAGGAGCATTCTAGAGGGAGAAAATTGAAGACAAGAACTCTCCAAAATAAAGACGGTATAAACAAAAATACTATTATTTTTATTATAGTAAAAAATTAAGAAAAAACTTTAGGAGAGAGAGAGAGAAAAGAAATGAAGGGAGAGAGTGACAGAATTGAGTGGTGTGGTGGAGAGAGCAGAGTGGTTTTAATGGCGGGAAGACAGCCCACCAATCTGTACTGTCTGTGCATACTAACAATTTTCCCCTCAGTTATCTGAGCACTCCACTATGACATCTTCATTTATTAAGGTCTCCCACCTTCACATTTGACCAAATGTCCTTACACCTTTCTTAAATTTGTTCTTTTCTTTTTATGTTTATTTTTCTTGTGTAACTGTAAAATATTCCTACTCTATTACTTAATTTTATGTTGATATTTTCTTATGTTTTTCTAAAAAAATATTAGATGTTTTAGAAAAATTATAAGTCAGTTATCTTAAAGTTGTATTTAGTTACAAGGAATCACTTTAAAATTTTAATTCTTTTAATTTAGTCTTCAAGCTATATTAATTTCTGCAATCAGTTCTTTATAATTCATCCAATGTAAGTTAGTTGATAAAAAACATCCCACCACCGACGTTTGTTTGATCCGAGTGGTAATAGACTTAGATTCCTTAATTAAGTTATTAGTGGGGTTCGACTTCTGACTATTGTATATGAGAAAATCTAGTTAGAAGGTGACAACCCTTAAATGCTTTGTGTCGTTCAGGTTCATCGACGAAAATTAATCACTATTTACTATGGTAAATATTTCGTACCAATGATATGATAACAAAAAAATTAAACAGCATCACAACGCGAAAAAATCCAAAAATACTAAGGGTCCGTTTGTTTTAGATTTTGATAGAATTGATTTTGGAAGAATTGATTTTGGAAGAATCAAGGTTAAAAAAATTGATTGTGTTTAGTAACAATATTTTAAAAGTGGGTTTAAAAGAATTGATTTTGTTTAGATGATAAAGTAAAATCACTTTTGAAGTATAAATATGTAGAATTTTGTGGGTCCTATATCTAGAATCAATTATTTTCAATAGAAAAGCTAGAAATTTTTGCTTCCACAAAACTCAGTTTTGACCTACCGGGAATCAATTATTTCCGACGGAGTTTCGTAAACAAAAGAATGAACAGTGCCCAAATGCATGAATAGTAATCCCAGAGGGAAAAAAAGCACCGTTTGCGTTAGGAATAATCCTAACCAAACGGGCACTAAGAGTAATGTTTTTAGCAATTTTGTAATGGTTCTTATTTAATTTTACAATATTTTATGGGTTTTTTTTATTATGTATAATCTTACACATGATAAAGAATCCAAAAATAACAACTATTTATTGAAAAACTAAATTTATTTTTAAAATTATAAAATACATAAGTTTTCATATGAATTCCCTCTCTTGTGCTATATAAGATTGCACAGGATGGAAAAATACTATTTTATGTAACATCATATACTGTTTTATAAGTATCACCCATTATGATTTGAGTGGAATAATATAAGTATGCGAGTCATTGATGATCTATATATTTGTCATGTCCGTTAATATCTCACATATTTGAACTTGAGGTAATGCTTTGTTAGTTGGTTAATTGAGTTTAGATGATTGACTACAAAAATTAGATTAATTTGAGGATTAATAAATGGGGAGACTTGAAAGTTTAAGGTGATTGCTTGCCAATGAGTTAAAGTTTACTATGGTTGGATGTTATTTTATTTTAAAAAGTGTTTTTTTTAAAATGAAAAACACAATAATTATTTTTATAATTTATTTTTTCTTTTAGCATCTCAATTAAGGGAAATGAAAAAAAAAAGTTTAATTTTAATGAAGTAAAAAGTAATTTAGTCGCATGTACTTAAATTTATACAAATTTAATGATATTTATAATTTTCTTAATCTTTATGTAAAACTGAAACAATGAATATTTTGAAACAAATGGACTATGTAAGATGTCAATCTTATTAAATGAAATTTGACCACATTATTAATTAGATATAAGTGTAAGTATCAAAATTAATTTTTAATGCGAATGAAAAGATTCATTTGATGCATTATTAACATAAAACATTTAAGATCATCTCCATTTCTCAAAAGAAATGGAGGGGTCCGTTCAGAAAAGAGATAGACACAAAAAAGAGGTTTGTGTCTCAAACTTTTTTTATTATTTAAAAACATGAAATCATCATTAAAATCTTTTTGTGTTTATCTCTCTTCTAAATGAAGTATTCCATTTTTTTTGAGAAACAGAGAAAATTGCATAACGTTAATTATAATGTGTTTTATGTAGTAATCATAACAATGAAATATTATTTATAATTTAGTAATATATATAATTAAATAATAGTGTACAATATACTTGTAATATATGAAGATTAAATCCATGAATATATTGTGTCACAATTTGAAATTTCAGACTCTTACTTACTTACAATACATGAATTTCGCTAAATAAAAGGTATTCCAGACTTAAAAGTGTTGATTTTACATATAAAAAAATGTTAAACTAATACTTTAGTATTTATACGTGACACGAATTCTCGATTTGGTTCTTATATATAAAAAATTATTAAAATGGTCCCTATACGTACAAAAAGTCTCCATTTGGTCCCTGACGTACAAAATTTTAGGGACTGATTTAATAATTTTTTACTCGTATAGGGGCCAAACGGATAATGTATAAGAACCAAATGAAAACTTTTTGTACGTATAAAGATCAATTTAATAATTTTTTATATATAAGGTTCAAATCGAAAATTCAAGTCATATGTAGAGACCAAAGTATTACTTTAATCAAAAATAATAATAATTCTACAATCTACTTTTGTTAAACTTCTAAGTAGTTATAGTGCTACGGACTTGTAATTCACCATGATTTAAAAAAAAAAAAAACTTAAGTGACTTAAAATTCTTCTATTAAATAACATTCGCAATTGCTAAAAAAAATAAAAAACTTAAGGGCTTGTTTGGTGGTCAGGATAAGAGAGACAGGATAGGATAAGCTATCATATCCTGTTTGAAACTATTATTTGGTGAGCCAGCAGGATATGATAAATCAATCCTGTCACCTATCCTATCATGTACATCTAGTTAAAATTCTATCCTGAGGGGGGAGCTGGGTTAGAATTCAATATGATAGGATAAGGTGATTTATAGTATAATAAAGTATAAAAATATTTTATATATAAAATAATTAAAGTATAATAAAATATAATATGGTTATCAAAAACTGTATAATAAAACATAAAATAATAAAAATATTAATAATAATTTTAAAAAATATTTTTATTTTGTCACAAGGCTAATTTTGTTACTTCACATTACTTTAAAAAATTGAAAAATAAATAAATAAATATTCTAATAATTTAACTATATGTAAAGTAAAAACTAAAAATGAATATTTAAAATTATAACAAAATTAATTTAAGCTAAACAATATTTTAAAATTTTAAAATATTATATGTAATTTTACGCAAGGACAATTTTGTCTTTTTATATAATCTTAAAAACTAAAATCTAATAAAATATGAAAATATTCAGAACAAAAATGAAAATTTTAAAATTCGTACTAAAATTACAATGCTATCCAGTTGGCTATCTGGTGGACACCAAACGTCGGATCGGATAACAGCTTATCCTGCTCATATCATATCATACTCCTATCCTACTCTCTTGTCTTATCCGTCCCTATCCTATCCTGATCACCAAACGAGTCCTAAGTTACACCAATTGTTTTAAGAAACAATTTAATGGCGCATCAATTCTTCTGATGTCGCTTCACCTTTACTATATCTTTCTACAAAACCAAATGTTACAGACATTCTTTGTAATTTTAAAAAACAAATTACGCATGAAATTGTACCTCTGTGAATAGTTATTGCATATATTGAATAAATAAGGTTTTTTTGAAGCATGAATAATCAATGTTCTATCACTGAGTTTATGCTTGCCAAGAATATTAACAAAACCCTGCTTTTGTAATTTATATATAAAAAAAAAACAATAAGCTCATTCCGTAGCTTAATCGGTACCGATTTTAGTTAATCTCCAAGATTGAAGTGTGAATAATTTGATCATTTATCAAGCAACTTCTTTTTCCTAGATAAGCAGTTACAACATTAAAAAAAAAAAGTGATATCTTCATTAGAATAGAAAAATATACTCCAATTCTATTAATTATTTTTTTTTAAAGAAAAGTAACAATTAAATTTGTCAGATAATTCATGAAGGTGAGATTTTAGTGTATATCTTATTATAAATTTATGCCTGACAAACATCTTTTAATATAAAAATGAAATATATAATCTTTTTTATGTGTTAAAATAATATATCGTTAAATTTTGTTGTTTAAAAAACTAAAGAAGTACTATTGTCATAGAGAATAAATTTAAATTTTTTTTGGGTGCTATTAATCTTTTTCCAGTGCTACAAATTTAAAATATTTTTAAAGGTCAAGTAAGTATTTTTCTAAAATTATTATTTTTCTTTTAAATGATACAAACAAACAGGCCTGATTCTGAATAGTGCAGCAAAGTTTAGTGTAATAATTGGCAAAAGAAAACGCAATTCTCTTTTGACAAGCAATCATTTACTTTTATAAACTCGACATCTGTTCAATATTTGTGTGTGATTGATCCCAAGTTATTTAATTGAGTTGCAAGGGGATCTTCTCATAAATTTCACTGGACAAAGGACTAGTTGAGTTTCTAAACTGAAATCGTCTGTTTGAAACGAGATCAAACTAAATAGTAAAAACCTTATTGAGTTTACACCAAAAACAAAAAGTATTAAGCAGTATTGTAAATTTGTAATGATGGGCTTTTGAAGAGAGTTCAATTTAGAAAATGAAAATGATTCTTGGAAGTTTTTATCACACTTTTTAGTTACATTTAATTTAATTTAATTTATTTAAAAAGTGAAAAACATATTTTATGAAATATATTTAATATTTAATTTATTTTATTATTTTGTAGCGAAACAATATAAAAATAGTATTAAAAATAATATACATATAACATTAAAAAGTAACAAGGACAGTTTCTTTTTTACCAATGTACAGTAAATTTGGATCGATCTTTCAAGAGCTCTTGGCAAAATGTGGTCTGTACTGTCCAATCAATCATGCTGGTCAAATTATAAATGATATTTATTCAACGGCGTCAAAAGTTCACATTCCTCTCGGAAGTTATCATGCAATGCATACAGTCTATCACCTCAAAATAATGGAGATACGTGGGGAAGAAATTAATGCTCATGATATAAAGTTTAAAAAAATATTTATTGTTACTATTTATTTGTAATCCTATAGAAATATATGTTTTAACTTACACAAATGTTGTAGATACATCGCTTCACGTCTGTTTACGTGATATGATTAAAGTATAAGTGTTAGAAAATTGAATAGAGTGAGGTCAGAAAGAGAAATAGGGAATTGAGAAAAAACTGAAAATTTGAAATTGATAGAATGAAAGAATTTAATACAACTAAAATAAAATGAGACTTATATACCGAAACAAATTTAACTAGCCATCCAATTAATTGCAATAACCTACTAGTTTGTAGCAAACTCATAGTTATCTCAATTATCTTAGTACCTCCGCAAGCTAGAAGATGATATTTTAAGGGTTCAGATTCTTTGCATTTAATTTTTGATGCATTTATACATTCATATATCAATGTATTATTGGATCAATCTTAAACTTTTTTAATAATGATTGATCTAATGGTATACTAAAGTACGAACGTATTAGAAAAATGACTTTAGGAAATCTGTTTTCATATTTTACATCTCTGACTTGAGATGAAAAATACAATACATTGAAGCAAAAGTAACCTATAATGTATCTGAGTAATAAAAAAGAGTTATGTTATTTGTATAATTTGTGTAGACATCTAAGTGACATCCATATTCACAATTGCATACTATAAATCTACTCTATTTCAAAATACAATATATCTTCATTTCAACCACACTCACATCAATCTACGATATTTATACGGATGTCCAAATACAGTGTAAAAAAAAACATAACTGAATAAAAGATGAACAAAACATAACGACTCGAGTTATCAAATTATAAAAAATTGATGACGACAAAGATTCATAGTCCTACTTCTGACATCTTCGTTTCTCATACTAAAGCAAATGAATCATATGAATCATATTAGAACAAACTACAAAAGAATAAAGAGTAAATACCCAATTTGGTCCATGAGACTGTGAGATCGTGTCAAGTTGGTCCCTCAAATTAACGAAATTTCAAAAAGTCCCTAAAACTGTCAAACGTTAATCAAGTTAGTCCCTCCGTTAGTCAGGGTTGATTGACGCCGTTAACGGTGCTGAGGTGGCACGTTAAGTGCCCATGTGACCTCCATGTCATCCTGCCACGTCAGATGGTCACATACCCACTAATTTCAGGGACCAAATTGACACTAATGTTATTTTGGAATACCAACGCCTCCTCTTCTTCTTCCCCAACCTCTCTGCTTCACCTCTCCCTCTTTCTCTGCTCTTCCTCTCGCGCTCCGTCTCTCTCTCTCTCGCTGCTACTGCAACTCCCCAAAAGTTGAGCACATGAGTGTAACACCCCCCTTGGGCATTACTTTGTAAACACGTGTGAAAATAAATTAAAAGGATAATTTGCTAGTTTCTTTCGGAAGATAATTTATATAAGTACATAAGCATCTGAAATTGGGTATAAAAATTTGGCACGACTCCAAACCTAAGCCTTGATCGACACACAGACTTACTATCCTAGCCTGACAAGCCTATTTAATTTAAAGATATACTTAAATAAAAGTTAGTATTTTTATGAAAATTTCGACAGAGTCTCCTCTGTAATTTGGATATCCCAGGTAAAAGAACACTTTCTAAGATAATTACATTTTCATTCCAGGATTCCAGTTACACCAAATACAACCAGGCAGCAATATACTAAAATAGTTGCATCAATAAGTTATATATGACCAAAAGGAAAAACTTAGGTTTTCATTCAAAAGAGATGCTCTCCGAGCCATAAACATTCCATTTTAAAATAAAGACTCTCTGAGTCATACCCATACATACTATCAAAATCTAAGTCTCAAACCCTAAGCTGGTCATTCTAAAAGTTATTTCTGAGGAAAACTCACGTGATCATCCCACAATCAAATACTTCATCAAATAACCAGATCTAAGTCTCTGAGTGATTTAGGAAGATTCATCTGCACCATCTGTACTAAAGTACCCAGGGTGCTATAGCGAACCAGAAGAAACCTGATATATCTGTAAGGGTGAGATACCAACAAATGGATATATCACACAACAACCATATACACGATACATAGATCACCTCAGCACATTAACATTTAATTATTATACAGAGATAAAATGACAAGTGTCATATCAGTGGGTCTCATGCCAGAATCAATCAGTTTTATAAAGAGAATGCATGACACTTCAATCATCAGGCTCTATACTTAATCTCATGAGATACCAACACCGTTTTATCATTAAGAAAGAAAGAGCTGATCAGGCTCATACGCCCCGTTTGGCAAGTTGTCTCCGTCACCTCATGCGCCCGGATCAACATCATCACGAATCCCTTATAACGGCCATTCGGATGTATACCTCATCGAATACCACATCTTAAGCGGGTATTCGGATAACTCAAGCACGTCTGCTAAGGGGAAATGCATATGAATAAAAGACTTTTCGTTATCGAGACTTTTCTTTGTGTTCACTCTTTTCTGTTGTCGAAGCCCAAAGCTATCGACTAGTCACAATTTTCATTACTTGAATATCAATAACACAGGACATGCAGTCCGAGTGCTCAATCACAACACCTTAGACCGATGCCGCAGTCCGAGGTTGTGGTCGTAGAAACAATTATAATTTCATCCATGTTTTATTTCAACATGATAAGGGCTCTTAGCCCATAACAACGAAATTAGGACATACAATCCTCAATTCCAAAATCAGGACTCCTAGCCCATATTATCATGATTGGGACCCTAGGTCCATAATTCTTGACACAGATCCCAGATCACGTGCATACAACTGAATACTAGAGGCGACGTCTCACGAACTAGTATTCTCTTTCACATGTGCTTACATTTTGCTCAGTGAAAATCAAAAACCAAAACAAAACCTCGGTCACTTATCCAAGTAACCAGAACGTTTTTAAATCATTTAGGAGAAAATCTTTTCCTTTACAGAGTCTTTTATAAAACATTTGGAAATTCGTTTGCTTTTGTAATCCTTGATGGAATAAGGTCAAATATTTTCAAAGGGCCTTTTCTTCATAAAACACACTGTTCGAAAAGGTTTTCTCTCATACAAAACTTTTGATCAAAAAAATGTAGTTTCCTTCAACTCAAAATCACTTCAACTTTTTTCTAAAAACCAAGATCTTATTCTTCTGAAGTAAGCACTTTAAAAAAGGAACTTTTATAAGTGAACCCAAAACTTTCAAAGTTTTATTCAAGGCTTATTAAGGCTTTTAATCCTTATACTCATTGGGCACAGACTCAAGTCCGACTTTGCAAACTTCAATCAACAGTAATATATTCACAACAATAATAATATTACAGTTAATGACAACTCATCACATATATATAATTCATAACACTTTAAAGCAAGTAACGTTCAACTTCAAGTAATAATCACAATAGTTCAAGTAAACAAGTCATTCAAGTATTTGCTCAATATCACAATAATATTCACAACACTGAATTAAACACATACACACATGCACATGGTCATTGAATATCTCTAGGCAAGCTCCCCTTATCTTTGAGGACAAGTAAAGGATCCTCGCCTTAATGCTCACGTTAGCTCCAAGAGCGTAACTATCTACTCCATCAAGCAAGTATAGCCGTGTAAAACATCACAGAGACACAAATCAAGCATGATAACAAACAAATAAATTCACCAATCCAATTTTCATTCTCAAAACATATAATCAAAAGAGACCATACATTTAATTCAGTAAATAGAATCGATTTCTCAATAATATCGATTTGGGTAAAAAGGATCCATAATTAAAATTGGGGAAACATTTGATTTGGTTTGAGAAACATGAAATTAAACTTAGAAATCTCAAATTAAAGGTCCTAATTTGAATAAAACATAGTTAATTTCGTAGAAACATAATCGACTTCAAATAGAATCAAATTGGGGTTTAGGGTTCAAAGAGCAATTTGGGGAAAATTTGATTTAAATAGATAATCATAAAATTAACCTTAGAAACCATTAATTACAAGTCCCAATTGCACTAAAACTGAACCAATTTCATGATTAAAGTAAGATGAAAAGTTAGGGTTTCAAAATCAATTTGGGGATTTTTGAATCTAAGCAAAATAGATGAGGTTTTCACTTACCCAAGGAAGAAGAAGATGTCATGGTGGTTGTTGGAGGTCAACCAGCACGGTGGCAGTGACACCGGATGACGGAGCTCCGTTCGCGCTGCTTGACGGCGGCCATAAGCGTAACCAAACGGAGCACAGGTGTAGGGCAGCAAGTGGCAGTGCGCGATCGTCTTCTCGCTACTGCGTGGTGGTCAGACGGTGCTCAGACGACGTTACCGTGGCGGAGACAACGATGCACAAGGGAGAAGCCACTGGACCGACGCACGATCGTCTCCTCTTCGCACGGCACCGAGTGGTGGCAACGGCTGTCCAAGGCTGGTGCGCATCTGGTTGTTGAGAGGAGGAGGAAGATGAAGTGGGGAGGAAGAGAGAGATGGAGTCAGGAGGAAGAAAAGAAAAAGAAAGAAGGAGAAAGAAGAAGAAAAAGGAAAGAAAGAAAAAGTGAGGGGGGAAGACGTCGAGTAAGGAGAGAGAGAGAAGGGATAAAAGTGGCAACTTTTATTTATTTAGTGAATATGTACAATAATGAGTGATAAAATATTGAGTCTAAAAATAAAAATGTTTTTAGTTATGGAATCTAAAAATAAGGGTGACAAATATATAGTTTCAAAATTTGAAATAAAGTAGAGATTAATAGTTGAATTGATCAACTAAAAAAATACTCGATCCAAAATTTAATCTCCGATTAATATCAAACCAGTTTATTTTCAAATCTAAAATTAAATAGAATGAAAATAAGAAAATGCTTCTCTTAATCATATTATTTAAAACATTTTTCTATATTGGTAATAATAGTAACAATAACGTAAATTATTGTCTAGTAAGCATGCATTCACTGAAATAAGTCAGTGCTAACGCACCCAATAAAATATTTGAAGAGAGTAATTTAATTACTCAAACTAAACCACATAACAAAATAAACATAAACATCTAAATAAAATAATTAATCATATATGTCAAAACTAGGGTGTTACAATGAGCATAAACCAAGTAGAGCATAAACTTGAGTTGTCACAATTACCTTTTAAGCTTAATTATAAATCTGGGTATCGTCCACATCATTGGTAGTCACAGTAGCCTCACCACCATCAGCACCCTCTACTGGAGGTTGAGCTTGTTCCTCTTCTAGAAGTGGCTCCTCGACATAGTCGTTTTCAAATGCATCGGGTGGAACATGATAAATCCTAACTTGTGGCTTGGATGGATCCTTCACAAGAACATATTTCCCCTCTTCTAGTTTCATGTACAAGTCCACAATCGACTTCACAATTCCCCACATATTAGATGTGTTCAAATTGATTTGTGCTGCAAAGTCCTTGGGTTTATATCCAACCACAGACAAAATCACATGATTAAAATGGTCACGGGGATGAATCCTTGACACATATCCCAACTTCATCATATCAACACTCGTCAACAGAGCCTGAGCAGTCCATTTAGCCAACTTGTTTTTATTGTTCTTCAATTCAGTGGCCAACACAGCACCCCTTTGAGTCTCCAACTTCTGCCTCCAATCCAAACCCGAATACTTATGATCAAATTAATTCAAAGCATTCAAAGTAAGATACGACCTATGCTTGTTCACATCAAGAACACTCTACATTTCACACCTTGCAACAAGATACATCTCATAATCTAGCTTGCACCTCCTATACCTATAAGCCACAGAAGCAACCTCTTCACCCTCATTGGCAAAAGGGTTGGGCTCATCAAAAGTGACCTTATTCCCATCCCTAATCAAAACCTGATGCAAGAAATTCTGGTTAATACAAGCAGCCTCAACGCTAAGTGAATGCACAGAGTTTATATCATCCTTAGCCTCAGGCAAGGGTTTCGACGAGGTCTCATGACCAGAAAGCAAATCTAGCTGCGACCCATCACGCTTATCAAAGAACAACTTGTTCCCAACACGCTGAACAACAATATCCCAAGAGTAAACGGGCCTTGGTGCGTACATGAGGGTGGAGAGGATTGTGTCGGTGGCGAAAACAATGGCTTTATCCTCGTTAGCGAGCCTGCGAATAACAGGGTCATCGGTAGTGGTGACCTTGAAACAGAGGGGTTGGGGAAGAAGAAGAAGAGGCATTGGTATTCCAAAATAACATTAGTGTCAATTTGGTCCCTGAAATTAGTGGGTATGTGTTGTGACGCCGGCAAGTGTACCGGGTCGTCGCAAGTAATAAAAGAAACACGGTAAGTAATTACCGAGGTCGAACTCAGGGATTGGGCTACCAATTCGACTAATCCGCGGGAAATCAGATGGGTTTGGTCAAGTTACAGAAGGTGGTTGAGAGAGAGAGATTAATATCAAAAATTCAATTAACGAATCTAATAAAATAATTAACTAAAAATCTGAAATTAAAATGTCCAAGGTCACAAATCCACCTACCCAACATGCATACCCAAGTGATGATGAATTCCTCCCTAAGTTCAATTACAATGTCAACCGGGACCCCCAAATTCTCCTATATCCACTCTCGTGCTCAATAGGACGTATTCGATGATTGGATTAATTACTTACTAGGTCTCATAATCCTAATCTCGAATTCTATTAATTCTTGTTCCCTATAAGGTTGCACTAATCTCCTACTCACTCTCGTGTAATATTCGATTAGTGATCCCAATTCAAGTTCTAAAACGCGAATCGCTTCTCAGCCTCAACACGTTTAACTAGTCAATCACGCAACACATATGATCAACGCAATCAAATCAGAATTGGAAAACATAAATTGAGACAAGGGAGAAAGACATACATCACATCGAATCTACACTTGCCATGGGTGGCTTCATTGTTCCTCGGGGCGAGTGGATTAGTTCCTCATGCTCATAGACAAGCAATCCGACATAACCACCATGATAAAATAAAAAGAAAAGGGAGACGCAGCTCCAAAGAGACAAGAAACTACCCTAAACGCTACTCTAAACAGTGGAAAAACTACTAGGATTCGCGGCCCTCCCAAAAGCTCCTCGTTCTGATACTGAAACAACAATATATAGGATTCCTGATCTGCGCTCGCTCGCGAGGCGAGCATCCTCTCGCGAGGCGAGAATTAAAATTGGCGCGCATTCAATTTGAACTCTCGCGAGGCGAAAGTATGTTCGCGGGGCGAATCTTCAAACCTTTAATCTGTCACAGCCGTGACCTTCATCACGGCTAGGCCGTGATGGTCTCTGTCTTCCAGGGTCTTCAGAATCTCGCGAGGCTAGAATATTCTCGCGGGGCGAGACAGAATTGATGACATTGCAGCTTTGCTGATCTTCAGGCTCGCGAGGCGAGCATCCACTCGCGAGGCGAGTATCTCCAGAAGTGATTTTTCCACTGCTTCTTGACTTTCCTTGACTCTCAGAGCTTCACTTATTGACCTGAAAACACCAAAAGCAAACAAAAGCATAATTCTATCCGAAATAAGCTAAAAACTACACAAAAGACACAAAACGAGTCAAAGTCCAACTTAGGAACAAAACAAGGCAAATTTGGGCGGAAACGAGAGTGAACTCGAATAATTTGCACAAAAACCACAGTCCATCTAGTTATAAAACTAGATAAGCCAGAGGCTTATCAAAACACCCCAAACTTAAAACCTTGCTTGTCCCCAAGCAAGCTAAAACTCAAAAAGGACTCAAGACTTGGCAAGCCTAAAGGAATCAATCGATTTCGCACAAATTTCATGCAATCAAAACAGTTTTTCTCCAATGATCTCCCCCCTACATTAATGTAATCCCCACATTCATTTACTTTAAACAATTGAGAACTTCATCATTCATGCAATCATTAATCTAAGTTGAGGATCAGGGTCACACACAAAAGGAAGATCACCAATTTCAAACAATTGCCTTCCTCACAAGGGCATTTAGTATTTCACTCATTCGCTCAAGTTTGTCTAGGCTATCAACTTTTTCACTCAATTTCACATATCAAGAGCACTTCCCATGAATTTGATTTTCATCTCAAAAATGGTTCCCACGAAAACATGCATGCAACATCAGAAGGTCTTTTAAAGGTTGTAATGAGGCCTGGCTCAAGGTAAGATATTCAAAGGATAGAGGCTAAGTCCCTAGGATCAATGAGAGCATGAAACTAGTATCACACCAATTGAATTCACTCTCATATTATTCTCTTTCTTGCATTTGGTGGCTACACACCTCTTCCTTTTTATATTTATTTTCTTTTCCCTTTTTGGCACATATTCAATGCTTTTCATCACCCATTTTCTTTTTTCTTTTTTCTCTTTTTTTTTTCTTTTTTCGCCTTGGGTTTCAACCTTTATTTTTCTTTTTCTCAACCAAAATGACATATCACCTTGTAGCCACCCCAAACTTAGTTTCTCACAACCTTTCTCTTGCTAATCTTCCATGCTCTCCTAATCCTAAGATTGGGTTAACATGGTTTTTCAGATTTTTGGCTTATAGTATAGGGTCATCAAGAAACAATAGGCTAATTAGGCTCAATGTGGCTAACTAGGGAACATGCATTAGGGATGGTTCTTTTTAGGCCAAGAAGCTATTTCAAAGAAAATTGCCTAAATCATTTGATGCAACACATAAACATGCAAACCATAAAGAGATTCAAGCAAACCCGGGAAAGTGCAACTTAATAGTGATTCACACAGTCAAAAACAAAGTTGGAGGCTCAAATCCTCACCTGGACATTTTGCAAATTGTTTAACCGAGATACAATTCCTAGTGGGTGTACCCCCTCACCCCAAACTTATGATAAATCAAGTAATCACAATAAAGTTCTCAAAGTTCAGTTTTTCAATTTTTCACATGGGGATCAACTTTCTATTTTCAGAACCTAGGGGGAAATCATCGATGGTCAAAATAATTCATGCAATCAATCTATGCTCAATTTAATTAAAATCCAACAAGCTTGCCGACACGTCATTCATACAACAACTCTTGATCTTCTCAAATTATTCAAGAGTGACAAACAAAAACAAAACAAAAAGCAAAAACAAAACAAAAGTGAGGAGAGGAGAGGATACTCCCTGATCAAGTTTCCATGGTTGCCTCCTCATCCAATTGGTCTCACGGCCTCCCTTCTGTTGCATAGCATCCTGGAAGAACTCCTGCAATTTAAAACCTGAAGTGCAGATTCGCGAGGCGAGAGATAACTCGCGAGGGGAATCTGGAAAAACTGTTTCCACACTTTCCAGAATAGCGAGGCGAGTAGTATCTCGCGAGGCGAATCTAGACTTCCAACAAATGATGATGCCCAGAATAGCGAGGCGAAAGTAGACCTCGCGACGCGAGACAGAAAAGTGAGCAATCCCAGAGATTCAGGGCTTCTGTCTCGCGCGGCCAATGTGGATTCGCGTGGTGAATCAAGCTTTTTTTTTTTAATATATATATATATATATATATATATGAAAATGACAGAAACTAAAAACAAAGGATACCTAGCTTGGGTTGCCTCCCAAGTAGCGCTTGTTTAACGTCCCGAGCTTGACTTATTAAGAAGCATCCACCTGGATCCCATAGTCTGTGGTACAAAGGCCAAGAGATGCTCATCATGTGAGATTCTCCACCCGGATCAAATGGTAATTGGAGTGGAGATTGCAGCAAGAATATGACTTTATCATCAACTCCACCCGGCCCGGTGTGTGTGAAAACTCCATTGACCTTTGTAATTATGAATTCACTTCCTCTCGGGTCAAATGGTGTTTTCTCGAGGAAGTGTGCCAGACGAGTGGGAGGGTCTAACTTACCAATGTCCACACATGCATGTAAGCCAACATAGTTATCCAATGCAGTAATTTTAGGTTGCTTGGCAAGCAGGGTGGAATCCACTACCACTTCGTCTTCATTTTGATCTATCCCCAAAACCAGATTTTCCTCAAATTGGGCTTCATGTGACTCTTGTACTAACTGCTTGCAAATCTCTTCAACTTGCGTTTTGAAATTCTGCATCACGCTTTGATCTATCACAGTTGGCTCTTGCCTTGGCCTCAGAGGTGGATAGCTCCTGGGAATATTGTTCTAGAGCAGCTTTCAACGGTGTTTGCTCATTCCATTCCCACTCCTCCTCATGCTTCATGATTACACTATAAGCTTGTGCATGAGGGCAATTACGTCCCCAGCGCCCGTGATCTCCCAGGGTTATATTAGGCCCAAAATGATATTTTGTAACACCGTCCAAGGCTGGAAAATAAATAGTCTCCATGATTTGCAATCCACCTTGAAAGGGTACCTCGCATACAAAACAGGGCCAAGACCAAGTGGGATCAAGAAATAGAGAATAATAGAAATTAAAAATAAAAATAAAAATAAAAATAACTTAACCAAATAATCAAACTTCCCTAAAATTAGGAAAATTGGTTGTGCCAATCCCCGGCAAAGGCGCCAAAAACTTGTTGTGACGCCGGCAAGTGTACCGGGTCGTCGCAAGTAATAAAAGAAACACTGTAAGTAATTACCGAGGTCGAACTCAGGGATTGGGCTACCAATTCGACTAATCCGCGGGAAATCAGATGGGTTTGGTCAAGTTACAGAAGGTGGTTGAGAGAGAGAGATTAATATCAAAAATTCAATTAACGAATCTAATAAAATAATTAACTAAAAATCTGAAATTAAAATGTCCAAGGTCACAAATCCACCTACCCAACATGCATACCCAAGTGATGATGAATTCCTCCCTAAGTTCAATTACAATGTCAACCGGGACCCCCAAATTCTCCTATATCCACTCTCGTGCTCAATAGGACGTATTCGATGATTGGATTAATTACTTACTAGGTCTCATAATCCTAATCTCGAATTCTATTAATTCTTGTTCCCTATAAGGTTGCACTAATCTCCTACTCACTCTCGTGTAATATTCGATTAGTGATCCCAATTCAAGTTCTAAAACACGAATCGCCTCTCAGCCTCAACACGTTTAACTAGTCAATCACGCAACACATATGATCAACGCAATCAAATCAGAATTGGAAAACATAAATTGAGACAAGGGAGAAAGACATACATCATATCGAATCTACACTGCCATGGGTGGCTTCATTGTTCCCTCAGACGAGGGGATTAGTTCCTCATGCTCATAGACAAGCAATCCGACATAACCACCATGATAAAATAAAAAGAAAAGGGAGACGCAGCTCCAAAGAGACAAGAAACTACCCTAAACGCTACTCTAAACAGTGGAAAAACTACTAGGATTCGCGGCCCTCCCAAAAGCTCCTCGTTCTGATACTGAAACAGCAATATATAGGATTCCTGATCTGCGCTCGCTTGCGAGGCGAGCATCCTCTCGCGAGGCGAGAATTAAAATTGGCGCGCATTCAATTTGAACTCTCGCGAGGCGAAAGTATGTTCGCGGGGCGAATCTTCAAACCTTTAATCTGTCACAGCCGTGACCTTCATCACGGCTAGGCCGTGATGGTCTCTGTCTTCCAGGGTCTTCAGAATCTCGCGAGGCTAGAATATTCTCGCGGGGCGAGACAGAATTGATGACATTGCAGCTTTGCTGATCTTCAGGCTCGCGAGGCGAGCATCCACTCGCGAGGCGAGTATCTCCAGAAGTGTTTTTTCCACTGCTTCTTGACTTTCCTTGACTCTCAGAGCTTCACTTATTGACCTGAAAACACCAAAAGCAAACAAAAGCATAATTCTATCCGAAATAAGCTAAAAACTACACAAAAGACACAAAACGAGTCAAAGTCCAACTTAGGAACAAAACAAGGCAAATTTGGGCGGAAACGAGAGTGAACTCGAATAATTTGCACAAAAACCACAGTCCATCTAGTTATAAAACTAGATAAGCCAGAGGCTTATCAGTATGCGACCATCTGACGAGGCAGGATGACATGGAGGCCACATGGACACTTAACGTGACAGCTCAACGCCGTTAACGGCGTCAGTCAACCCTGATTGAAGGAGTGACTAACTTGATTAACGTTTGACAATTTCGGGGACCTTTTTGAAATTTCGTTAATTTGAGGGACCAACTTGACACGACCTCACAGTTTCAGGGACCAAATTGGCTATTTACTCAAAGAATAAATCTAAAACATAAATAAGTCAACTCGTCATAATTATTGGTCAAAAGTTGTTTCAAATCGGGTTATATAGGCCTTCAAATGCAAAAATATAAAATAAAAAATTCCCAAATGTTGGAATAATAGTCATCAATGCCAAATTAAGGAGGTAAAGCCTAACCACTCGAGCAGAAGTTATAATTCAATACTTAACCATTCGACAGAAGTAGAAACAATTATTAATATTTAACCACCCGAGATAAAAGTTCATATCAATTATCAAAGCTAATTTAGGCCGAACACTTATCAAATTGATATATAGAATTGAGAAGCAAATTAACACTCTAAAGAATCGAAAGAAATCAAGATCATTCAATTATCATCAACTTTTATACTAGTATTCTTTTTTTTTTTTTTTGTATCGACCATTCAAACAAGATGGTGCTCCTCCCTCTGTTACACGAATAAAGCTATCAGAGTAGCAGTGAAAAGAAAAGAAGAGAATTCTCAAGAATGAGGATTAGTGTATTGTATTGATTATGATCTTGTGTTTACACCAATACAAGAGATGAGTGTTTATAGATGAGAGAGTTAACACTTAACTAATCCTTAATAGACTTAAACTAATTAATTGATTACGATTGGCTTAATTTAATTGCTTTTGCATTCATCTCCTAACACCCCCTGCAAACTCAAGGGTGAAACATCTTGAATCCTGAGTTTGAAATGACAGTGTTGAAATGCAGTGAGGGGCAAAGGTTTAGTGAGCACATCGACAGTTTGGTCAGTTGAAGAAATGTGATGCACAACCAGTTCTTGCTTATGTATTTTCTCCCTTACAAAGTACAAGTCAAGCTCAAAGTGTTTTGTCCTTGAATGCAGTATCGGGTTGGCTGCAAGCATTATCGCAGTAAACAGTGAGTGGAGAAGGTACTGATATGTGCAGTTCAGAGAACAAAGACTGCAACCAAGCAAGTTCTGCAGTGACAACAGCTAGGCTCCTGTACTCTGCCTCAGTACTGGATCTGGATAATACAGCTTGTTTCTTGGAGGACCAAGATATAATGTTCGAGCCAAGGTAGACACAATACCCCACGGTGGACTTTCTGCCATCTAAGTCAGAGCCCCAATCTGCATCGCAGAAGGCTATAAGCCTCATATCAATGGATTTGGAAAATGTTATGCCATATGTGGTTGTGCCTTTCAGATACCTTAGGATTCTCTTCATAGCTTGCCAGTGAGAATCCTTAGGTTCATGCATGAATTGGCAAACTTTGTTCACTGCATAAGAAATGTCTGGCCTAGTGATGGTGACATATTGTAGGCCACCAACAATAGACCTATATAGACTAGGATTTTCAGCAGCTACAGTATAATGAGCAGTGAGCTTCACATTTGGAACCATATGTGTGTTCATACGCTTAGCAGTGAGCATATTGGCCTTTTGTAATAAATCATTGATGTACTTTGCCTGGCTGAGAGTGATTTTTCCAGATTGTGTTTGCTGCACTTGGATGGCAAGAAAGAAATTAAGATCACCTAGATCCTTAAGAGGAAACCGAGAGTGCAGGGACTTTATCAGATCATTTATGGCAGCATATGAGTTGCTGGTGATTATTATATCATCCATATAGACTAGCACCAATATAGTAATGGAATTAGTGAACTTAGTGAACAGAGAGATGTCACACTTGGTTGAGGTGAAACCAAGAGAAACAAGGGTGATGTTCATTTTCTGAAACCAAGCCCTTGGAGCCTGTTTTAAGCCATATAAGACTTTATTTAACTTGCAAACAAGTTGACCATCACCTTGAACAAAACCAGGTGACTGAGTCATAAAGACTTCTTCAGTGAGGTCCCCATTCAGAAAAGCATTATTGACATCAACTTGCCTAATGGACCAATTTTGAGCCAGTGCTAGAGTTAGGACAACCCGGATGGTAGTAGGCTTGACTACAGGGCTGACCGTTTCAAAAAAATCAAATCCTTACTTTTGGTGGAATCCCTTGGCCACCAATCTAGCTTTGTGCTTGTTGATTGAGCCATCAGGATTGTGTTTTACCCGAAATACCCACTTGCAGCCCATAGCATCTCTGCCTTGTCGGAGGGGAACTAGGGACCAGGTGTTAGTATTGATCAGTGTTGCATATTCTTGCTCCATTGTAGCTTTCCAATGAGGTGATTTCAGTGCACTCTTCATTGATTTTGGCTCAGTATTAATGTCATCGGTGCTCTCAGTAGTGAGCAAAACTTTAGGCTTGAAAATGGCTGATTTGCTCCTTGTTCTCATTGGATGGTCATTAATAGCGATTCTCGGTTGAAGGCGGCAGCAACAGGTGATGAATGAGCTGGAGGATCCTGATACACTTCTAAAGGTTGTTCAGCTGTTTCAGTCACAGATGGTGCAGCAGGCTCAGTTGGCAATGATGAATCCAAAACAGAAGCCAAAGGAGATAACCGATTAGTACATGGCAGAACATGCACGAATAATAGGGACATAATTAGTAGGTACAGAATCAAAATTAGGAGTATTATTGTTCATAAAGTTGGAGTTCTCATGAAATGGAAAAAGATCTTCATCAAATTGAACATGCCGGGACACATAGACCTTTCCATTAGATGCTAAACATAAGTAACCTTTGTGTTGAGTGTAACACTCCTCTTGGGTCATTACATGGTTAACTCGTTGTGGAAAATAAATTAAAAATTATATTTACTGGTTTCTTTCGGAAAATTATTTTACGTAAGTCAGAAAACTTGGGTGTAAATTTTTTTTTCTGCCGAATACTTTGGAAACCTGATACATATGCTAAAACATTAAAAGCACATTGTACATCACCGCACAAAGAGATATTTACAATCATAATAAAGCCTCCAAGGCATACAACTTTTAATAATTAAGTTTCAATTTCCAAAACCGAAAAGTAAACCTAAGATTAAAGTACAACACCAAAGTTACTGACCCGGTACACACACCACCCAACTAAGATTCCTAAGCTGGTCGCTCTACCAGACATTTATCGGAAGGACTCATTGTCATTCCCACAATCAAAATACCTCTTCAAGTATCTAAAACTAAGTCTCGAAAGACTTAGGGAAACTTCTCAGCTCCATCTGCACTAGTGTACTAATGTACAACATCAATACCAGAAGAAACCTGATATATTTGTAAGGATGAGATGCCAATATATGGACTTTGATAAGATCACCCCACTCACAAACACAAAATAGCATATTCACAATATTCACAATTTATCCAAACAACATATTAATTTAGTCAAGGGGTTTCATACCCGACAATCATCGCAAGTAATAAAAATTGCATAATATTTCAACATTGGACACGCAGTCCAAGAATTCGATTACGAAAAATACTAGGATGATTTCATCGGTCCTAGCTTACCGATATATGACCCGAAGTCAAATGTGTTCACTGGGACCTTAACCCGCAACCCGCAACATGAAAATCAGATATGCCGACTGGGACTCTAACCCGCATCATATCAAACATCACCTTCAAGTATGCCAACTGGGACTCTAACCCGCAACATACCAAACCCTAATCATCAATATGCCAACAAGGACTCTAACCCGCGACATACTGGAATCACCATCATCAGACATGCTAACAAGGACTCTAACCCATGACATACTGGAAATCTCCATCATCAAATATGCCAACATGGACTCTAACCCGTGACACATTTGGAATCACCACAATCGGATATGCCAACAAGGACTCTAACCCGTGACATACCGATATCTCCAAAAATTAAATATGCCAACAAGGACTTTAACCCGTGACATATAGGTCACACGGTCCATAACTTCTTTTATATAAAGCTCATTTACAGAAAATCCCTTCTGTTGAAAACCATTTATAAAACGTCAAATCATAGTGAAATTTACTTTTCTCAAACTCGTTTCCTCTTGAAAATCTTTTTCCGAAAAACATCAATTTCTTGAAAAAAGAACTCATTTACAATAATTTATAATTCAAAAATTAATTATTTCTTTGAGAAATTATTTTACACTTGAAAATATTGCTCATGGAGAAAAGAATATCAACTCTTAAGAAAACCGTTTCAAAACGAATGTAAAATAAAACAATATGTGTTTCTTAAACGTTTTTCTATAAAATCCCTTTATAAATCAAAGACGACTTCTCTGTCGGAAGTAATTATTCCAAATTCAATCTTACTTTATTTTGGTAACTTAATTACTCTAAATGACGTTTTATATTATTGATGAATTTATTTTGAGAAAACTAACGCTTGTGAAAAATTTTCACGGTTCCACCCAAAAATCATTAAATGATTACTTTTCCACTTTTACACCAATTTTCACCATTTAACTTCTTTGATTGAATATATAAGCTTATTAAGCTTTTATCCTCGGAATTAATTAAACACTGACCTATGTCAGGTTGCACAATCCAACACTCAACAACATATAATTTCACCATAGCACAGTATATCATACATCACAATTATTGCATGCATCATAGTTATGATCACATCCAAAGCATATAGCAAATTAAACGGTAAACAACTAAAAGCCACAGAAATTCATAACAGATAATTTACAAATAACACCTAGATAACGTGTGGTTATCTAAACAAAATCCCTCAGGTAAGCTCCCCTTACCTCTTGAAGATATTTCCTTATGATACCCGTTCGCCGACACTCCGGTTTCTTGATAGCACACGTACACGATTCACACACAATCTCCTTCAACAAACCACATAACATAATTATCAAAAAAACAAGCAAATAAAATCACCTATCCCCTATAGGTAAGTCACGGTCATGCTAGGGTTTGGTGACTAAAATTTCTAAATTACTTAAGTCTTTGGATTAATGATCCTTAATACTTGAGACATAGGTTTAATGGTTTAACACAAAGAATTGAAATCAAATACTCCAATTCCTTTAAAACTCAGTTTCGGCCCTTAATAGAAACACGAGCTAGGGATTTTATTTGAACACAACAACTTGGATTCAACATACTTACATACTAGGAAGATGATATACAAGTTCATTTTCTAAGAAAAATAAGCAAAACCTCCTACACCCACACAAGTAGGGTTCAGCCTTGGAGGGTTAAACGGGGAGGAAAATTTTGTTTGCATCAATCTCATGGATTATGATAATAGAGATGATAACTAACTCATAGAAATTGGTTTCATATTTTTATGATTTTTCTATGATTTTCTAGAGAATTTCAAAATTTCTAAATCTAGAAATTGGAAAGATGATTAAGGCCTTAAATCAAGAAAGTAATTAAATAACATGATGCTTAATGATGATGAGGAACAAAGATTACCTCTTAGAATCGAGAAATTGGCAAGAAATCACCTACTTCCTTCATAAATCAAGCCTAA
This sequence comes from Sophora flavescens, assembly GCA_030762895.1. Lineage (NCBI taxonomy): Eukaryota > Viridiplantae > Streptophyta > Magnoliopsida > Fabales > Fabaceae > Sophora > Sophora flavescens. The sequence goes on from CM061062.1 coordinate 222,814,999, forward strand.
GTAACTTAAGAGTTTTAATGGAAAAATGGCAAAGTTGATGAAGAAGATGAAGATGGCCTTTTATAGAAGTGAAATGGGCTCGCTTGGGAGGGTTTGGACGTGGTTTTCAAGGGTATAAGGGTCCAAATTTAGGGACAAAGGAGTAATCTTACAAAACGGCACTTTTGTGATAAAATCCAACATTAAGGACAAAATGGTAATTTCCAAAAAAAACCATCATGACAAACATGTGGTGAGGAGTGGTTGGTGATGTGGCTGATTTGTGGCCACAAATTGTGGGGGCATATTTGTCATTTCAATGAAAGTTCAAGGGTAAAATGGTCCAAGGGCAAAATGGTCTTTATACTAGTTTAAAGAAATATCTAGATTTTTGTATAAATGTCATAATGACATTGGTGACTCATTCATATGACTCACTACCATAGGTGGTAAGAGGTCTCAGCATCCGATGTCGGGTTTTGTCTCTACACGTCCGTTCACGACTCCGTTGATTACCTGATTTAGGGTTTTACACACGAATCGAGTATAAAACCTATTTATTTTGATAATTTTCAAATAACGTATATCGTTGGAAATGAGATATAAAATCTATTCATTTCATTCTCACGTCAAAATTAGGTTTTCTGATCAGTAAAATCTAACTGTCAGTAAAAACGCAGATCGGGTTCCGTCTGAATTTTCAACCCAAAATTTAACCGTATACTTATAAAAATAAGCATGATATGAATATGGCTTTGGTTTCCCCAAAATCATTTTATAAGTTTCAGATAAAAATAAAAACATATTTATATAAAATTTTGATATTAGAAAACAGAGAAAAGTCGGGGTGTTATATTGAGAACTATAACCTATGAAAACACATAACTGAGATCTATAATGAAATTTGTTTTTGTTATAAGGCCTCAAGTAGGGGTAGCAACCACATCCAAAGATTCTCAAATCTTTATAATTGGGAAAGAGATGAATTAGCTTTTGGAGAAGGGAAATGTTGTTTATAGTGGGAGAGGGAAGTCTATTGATTAAATTAATGAACATCAGTTTGGAAAGCTTCTCCCCAAAATTTTAATGGCATTGAGGCATGAGCCAACAAATCATGTCCTAATTCAGTAATGTGTCTATGTTTGCTCTCAGATGAACCATTTTGTTCATGAGTATATGGACAACTAAATCTGTGTATGATGCCACGACTGCTAAGATATTTAGAAAAGGCCACATATTCCTTTCCAATATCTGTTTGAAGAGACTTAATAGGTACACCTAGCTACTTTTCTACCATAGTTTTGAAGTGAATAAAACATGCTAATGCTTGAGATTTGTTCAGCAGTAGATAGATCCAAGTCAATTTGGAGTGTGCATCTATGAAATGTAGGTAGTATCTACTGCCATTAGTGGATGGAATGGGTGAGGGACCCAAAATATCAGAATAAACTCGTTGAAGTGGTGTATCATACATAGTTGAGGAATTAGGGAAGGGGAGTTTATGAGACTTTCCCATGCAACAAGCTTTGCACAAATTTGGAATTTTATTGCCATTGTAAGGGATTTTACAATGTTGTAAAACAACATATACAACTTTTGAATAGGCATAGCCTAATCTTGCATGCCACTTGTGTAACATCCTGTTTTTCACTATTTTAAATAACAGTAATACATATAAATATGTTTATATGTTTGTTTGAGTTTTATAAAATTATTTTAAATAAACGGAGTTTACCACTCAATTTTACTTGAAGTAGAAAGCTACGATTAAAATTTAGGTTGGAAAGTCAAGTGAAACCCGCCCCGAGAATTTCATTGGCAGTATAATGATATTGCTCAAAAGACCTAATTTTAATTCACGAACGAAAAACTTAAGATTTTATTTTTCCTACGATACTGTATTTTTAGAATTATTCATTAAAAAATGAAATAATATACATTTTACGAACGCTATACTCAATCGGGTGGACGACGGAGCTGATTAAGGGAGTTTCGGGACTCGATAAAGGAATAAACCCTATATTCTCTTAGGACTAAGTCATCCATGAGAGAGGTTTAATGTGGCATAAAGTTAGGCTAGCAATTTTGGGTAATTGCATTTTGACCCCTAAACTTTCCAGTAATTACATTTTGGTCCCTAAACTATTTTTCATAATAGACTAAGTGAAGTGGGCCAAATTCTTGCCATCCAAACCCATTGAGGGATGCGGCCTTAGAGCCCGAATTCATGATCAAGAATTAATTTTCATGATGCCATTTTAATTACCCAAGTTTCCTTTGTAATGGTTTATGTCTTAAGTTAATTTCATGTTGTAAAATTAATTTGGACTTGGGCTTTTCTTGGCCCAAAAGTGGCGCAAGGCCCATGCTTGCATGGCTTGCTCATAAATTCATGATGCCACTTGATCCTTCCATAGCTTTCTTGGTCTTACTATCACTTTCTCTCATCTTCTCCAAAGTTCTCCATTTCTCTTGTTTTCTCTCACACAAAGAAGCCAAGTTTGTGAAGGAGGTTGAAGATTTCTTGATCAAACTTCATTTCCAATAGGTGATTATTCATTCTCACAACCTTCTAAGTATTGTTTGTTCAAATCATTTCTTGTTTTGAAGCTTTCTTGATCATGTTCATCTTTGTGTTCTTAACTTTGTAAATTCATAACTAATCATAGAAAAATCCTATGATGTTGAAACCAATTCCTATGTTCTTGATATCATGTATACTATTTAAATCCAAGAGCATGTTTCAATAAAAAATTTCGTTCCTAATTAACTAGCTATGGTCGAACCTAGGAGGATGAGTTTAGTAGGAGTTTTGTTCATGTGTTGTCATGTATGATCATGTATTTCATGTGACATGCATGTCTACACACTCTAATCCATGTTCATTTATCAAAATGAAAATCCTTACTCAAAATCTCTATGATGGCCGAACCCTAAGTGGGTAAGATTTGATGAGTTTTGTTCAAGGTTTTCATTAATAATCTTGGTAATCAACCTATTAGTATGAATGTTTAGTGAATCCAAGTTGATTTATCAAACCAAAAACCCTAGCCCCATTAACATTTCAAGGCTGAATCTAGGTATATGAGAGTTAGGAAGTTTTGAGTTTAAAATTTAGTTATTTAGCCACTAATCCATGATCTTGGTTAATTAAGGATCATTAATCCATGACTTAATCATGATTAGGAATTTTTAGTCACAAAAACCCCTTGAAGCCGTGACCATGTAGAAGGGTTTTGGATGTTTTTAATTTCTTGATTTGTAATTATTTGATTGTAATGGTCGAAGGTTGAGTGAGTGCGATGTGTACGTGACATCCGGACTTCCGACGAAATTCATTAATTCACAAGAGAATCTACGAAAGGTAAGAGGGGATTACCTAAGGGATATATTCGATGGCTATATGTTATCTTGTGTTTGTTTGTAATTATTTGTCTGTTAGTATTTATTTAAGTTGTTTAAGTTGTGGTATTTGTATCTGTGTTGGTTTAATCGCGTTTACTTGTTTATCTGTAATTATATTATGCTGTTGTGATGCATGATCTACCTGGGAATATCTCTGTGATATTATTGTTGGTTGTTGTTTGAGAAGCCTGACAGTGGTCAGTGCCCAGTTAAATTAATTGGATAAAAGCTTTAAGAAGCTTTATAAATTATATTCAATGTTTTAACGGTAAAATATTGGTATATAATATTAATGAAAATTTTTAATTGGGAAAAATAAGGAATTTTGGAAAATATCATTATTTTAATGATTTATTACTGTAAGAGTGAATATGAGTCACAATGGGAGCAAAACCGTGAAAATATTTTTGCACTACTAATTTTTACGTAAGAAATTCCGTAATATTATAAAAAATTATTTTATGAAATTAATTCTGAAAATAAGTTAATTATGATTTCAGAAAATTATTTAAGTGGAGAAAGCTAGGTTTTGGCTTAAAAGGCTTTAAAAGTGATAATTGACGGCAAATTTGGAAAAGTGTCGACGACAACTATTTTGACACGGCAGTACGTATTTTAAGTAAGTTTAAAACCTCAAGTGACTCACCTTTGTGAAAACTAAGTTTTATTATTTAAATATTTTATTGAAGAATTTCTCATTTGAAAAGAATTTCCGAAAGCAAAATTGATTCAACTGTGTTGAAAATGGTGTTAAACTTAGTAACCGAGACATCGGGGTACTAAGGTTCTTTGTTGTTATGGACTTGGGATCCTTTGGACTTTGAGGTCCTGTAGACTTGGTGTCTACTGTATACGTGGTGTATACTGTGTTTAAACATTTAAGATGTTTTCTATTACCACAAACCTATGACTGGTGCATCGGTCGAGAGGTGTCGTGATTGAGCACTTGGACTATGAGGTCCTGTGTTGCAATGAAAGATTTAAAGATGTTAAAACTATGTGAGTCGTAAGCCATTTTGAGCTTCGGCAAAGAAAGATTGAACACAAAGAAAAGTGTTATGAGCAAAGTGTTTTGCATGCATTTGGAAGACGTGCCCACAGTTCTATGTGTGATTACCTTGCGGTGTCAGGTATTTCATACTACGATTTTCTTCATTGTGCTCGGGTTATGTAACACCCGGGTACCGACGAGAGCGGGGAGTGGTCGCCGGTGCAAGAAGGCACGGACAAGGAGCGGTTCCTGGCAGTCTTCTAGGCGGAGGGACACATGAATGAACCGATTACACACCCGAATGAGAGGGATCCTGAGACTGTGTAGGTATGGGACTATACAGTTGAGGATGACTTATATGAATTGATTGGTACTACCTATACCAATAAGATGCATCTTCTTTTCGGGAGCCCATTACTTAAGAACTCCACAGTTAAGCGTGCTTGACTTGAAGAAATTATGGGATGGGTGACCTCCTGAGCCAGGAGGTTTTCGCAGGAAGCATATGAGTGAGGACAAAGCACGCTGAAAAAAAGCAGTCATGGATGTTATTGATTGGGCAATGAAACCCCATTTACGGTTTTATCACTGATGCCCTGGGTGTGGATAGTGTGCAATGGGTTATGGCTGCGTGCCTTTATGCCATGGGATGGAAATTGAGCCTCATCAACTCACCATGTGTTGGGATATCTCATGAGATTAGGTGCGAATTTAGATGACGAATATGAAGTGTTCATGCATAGTTTTTCAAATAATGACATTTGGGGTGTTAAACCCATTGATAAACTATTTGCTTATGAATGCTTGTGTTGATACATGTGTATGTGTTTTATGTGGTGTCTAGCATGTAGTTGTCGAGTAAAATCCATATATTGGTTTCTCACTCTTGGATGTTTTATTTGTGGTTTCTGTACTTGTGCATATATCTTTACGTCTGAGATTAGATGGAACCAGATATGCCTCTGGCACATTCGAGGCTTCGGTCGATCTTGTTTGATCGCGCTCAGTTTGGTGGTGCCTGGGAGATAAACCCTGGGGCACTCAGCGGCACCTATCATGGCCTTAGTAGAGAGGTTGTTGACACAGTAGAGGCAGGACCGCAGCGAAGGACGCATGTTGTGGAGACTGTTGAGGTATCTCTACCTCCAGTATGGCTATACTTACAGTACTTGGCTGAGCACGGGTTACTTGATTTGCCACCTCAGTCGAATCCGCTTCAGATAGCAGGACCAATAATACCTCCTGTTGAGGTAGTTTTGGATGAGGTCGAGGAGGACCCAGATGAGTACTTTGAGGACGATCTTGAGTTCCACCCTCCTGCTGTTGATGATGATGATTCTTCCGACGAGGGAGCGGGAGCGGAGGTATCTTCATCAGATACATCTGCTGTAGGTGGGGTTGATCATCATGATCTCCCCAATGGTTTTCATTAGCTTGACCAGCTATAGGTATAGTTCTGGGGTAGCGAGTCTTATCAGTTTTTGATCTGGCTACTGAGAGCCATGAGTTTTTGGTATGGTTCTGGACTACTCGTTACTTATATGTATATGTCTTTCTTTTCTTTACTTAGTTTAATGAAGAATAGCCTATACTTATGAGGGCTCTTTTGTTATCTCCTATTAGATATAGTGTATATTTAAAAGATGATGCATATATATATATGTGTGTGTGTGTGTGTGTGTGTGTGTGTGTGTGTGTACGTTTGTTTACGTTCACGATGGTTCGATGTTTTTTTAAAAAATTCAGCACCATTTTCGTAATAAGACATTTACTTTAAAGTATATTTTCCGAAAGTAACTAGCGATTAATAATGTAATTTTCCACTTTTGGGTAACTATGTGATGACTCTAGAAGGGGTGTCGCGACTTGCTATAAGAATCAATACAAGTACTATTACATGACTGAACAGTATTTCAAGAAACATTTCTATTAGAAGGTGAAAAAGGGGAAGTGGACAAGTAAAAATTGTCAAATGCATACAGTCAATTACTAAGCTTCCTTGCAAGGATTATTTGATTTGTGCCCTGAGATCTGACATAACAACGGTCAGCATGAAATTCAAAATATACTTTGTTATCTTTTGTAAACTGTGAAACACTGAGTAGGTTCTTAGAAATACTTGGAACATGCAACAAATTGTGAAGAAATAAAGCCTTAAACAGAATTTGTAGGAAAGAAGAAGGAGTTACCTATGTGATGGATGGAGGTTGGATCACTATTTGCTAACTTGATTCTACTGTCATCATTGTAAACTGTCTTGTTGAACAGATTAGCCGAATCAGGTGTAATGTGATTTGTTGCTCCTGAGTCAGGGTACCAAGATGGATCATACAGTGTCTCAGGTACTGCCATGAATGCTGACATAGTAGGATCATCTTCTGTACTTTCAGTAACCATTGCACTGCCATTTCTGTCACTAAAGCCTGAACTGTTATGTGAGGAGGAGCTAGTACCATTGCCTTGGTACTTGATGTTAAATCTGTGATAGCAATCTAATGCTATATGGTCATACTTATCACAAAGTTGACATTGAGGCTTGTTTGAGCTGTGAAAGCTTTGATGATTTTGAAATCTGCCTCCTCCTCTATGTCGGCCTCTTCCTCTAGAACCACTATAACCGGATCTACCACCATGATTGTTATGAAATGGTGCTCCTCTAAAGCCTGCACCTCTTCCACCATTGAATTGTTGTGTTTGTAGCATGTTTGCTTGCATATCTTGCATTACAAATGCATCAGGTTTCTTATGCTTTTCAATTCTTTCTTCAATTGTCATAAGGAATGCTTCAATTTCAGGTATAGAGTATGGATCAGTTCTAGACATAATAGAAGCTACAATTGGATCATAGTCCTTAGAGAGGCCATCAAGAATAACTTGTATATGTTCATTTTCATCTACTGGTGAGCCTATTGCAGCTAGAGTATCAACTATCTTTTTCACTGATAGCAAGAAATCATTGAGGCTACTTGTTTTCTTTGATGTTTTTGAGCTGTGATTTCAGTTGACTCACCTTAGCTCTGGTTTGAGAGGCAAAGAACACTTCGATTTTCTTCCAGATCTAAAATGTGTGTTCACACCCTACCATTCTGGTGTGCAAATTGGAGGACATTGAAGCTAAAAGCTTGTCAAGATGAGTTGATCTTGCTGCTCCCAAGATTCGAATTCATCACTGATTTTTCCGGAAGCTTCATCTGCATCATTCAGAAACTTCTTAGGCATTCCTCCTTTGAGAGACTCATTGATGAATTTCTCAAGTTTGAACCCTTTGATGGTTCCTAGGACTTGTTGTTTCCATGTGAGGAATCTTCCTCGTCAAGCTTGATGGAAACAGGGGTGGATAGTGACTGTATTGTGGCTTGGGACACCATTGATGAGGTTGAGCTCATGGATCGAGCTCTGATGCCATAAAGGTATCAGAGTAGCAGCGAAAAGAAAAGAAGAGAATTCTCAAGAATGAGGATCAGTGTATTGTATTGATTATGATCTTGTGTTTACACTAATACAAGAGACGAGTATTTATAGATGAGAGAGTTAACACTTCAGCTCTCATTCAGATTAACTAACACTTAACTAATCCTTAACAGACTTTAACTAATCATAACTGATTACGGTTGGCTTAACTGGATTGATTTTGCATTCATCTCCTAACAACGAAAAACCAGAAAACACCACAAAATGAAACAACATCAAGCATCAACCAGATCCACAGTCAAGCAATGGTCACCATTGCCGGGCAATTTGGAGTGTAGTATTTTAGTTACAGTGGGTCTTTCTCATTGTTTTTTGGTGTTTTTGTATACGGGTTTAGGTATCATTGTATCATTTAATCAATATACTTTTAACGTATAAAAAAAAAGTCACCAAAGAGCTGAATCGAAGCATCACCAACAAAGAAATTAGATCAAACGAAATTAAGAAAAGAAAAATGCCAATAAATGATGCATTAAGAACTTGAAGACAACGAAGCTCCGTCCAAGAGAGATTTCAAGAAAGTGTTAGATAATTTGGACAATAGACTCAGAAACAGAGAGAAAGCACATCAATTTGAATAGGAGAAAATGCGAGAAAGTTCGAATTAGAACAACAATGAATCACACAAGAGAAAATGGAATTTGCAGGGAGAACAAAGTTTTTTTTTTTTGATTCCTTCAGGGAGAACAAAGTTGAGAGAGAATAAAGTCTAATAAAACATAAAAAAAAGTTTTTGATTTTTTTTGGGGAAAAAAACAAAGAAAAAAAAGTTAAACTATGAGAGAACGAAAAAGAAAATGCAATAGAAGGAAAACATGGAGGGAACAAAAAGAGAAGAAAGATTTGAGTTTAATTCAAAATCTGAAATTGATAGAATGAAAAAACTCGATACAATCAAAATAAAATCTGACTTGTATACTAGAACAATTCTAACTAACCATCTAATTAACTGGAACTACCTAACTAATTTGTAGTGAACTTAATTATCCTAACACACTGTGCCACCACTTACCATTTAGAATTTACCAATTATATATAACCGCCTTTAAAAAGATATTTATTCATTCAAATTGATAAAATACGCAACACAAATTCAATATCGCTAAAAATCGAAAAGAATGAATATGCGAACAAACTCACAGCACTCAGGTTAATAGCATAACATGACAAAATACATACAAATATGACAAAATCAAAGTGACCGGAATACCTATGCCTCCGGATTTGTAACATTGACACCATATATTGATTGAATCTGTAATGGATCGAATTTAATCTGCCAATCTGAACCAAACGAACACTGCATCAAGACGGGAAACCAAATGATGCCGCAACAAGACGACGAACAAAACACCGTCGCACGTAGATGACGAAAATATGGAAAAACACGAAAGGAAAACCAGATCTATGTGGAAAAACCACTTATTTAGATAAAATGAGAGAAAACCGATGTAGGTGGTTGATTCCCGACCAAAAAGGGCCTAAAACCACCATCTTCCAATGGATGAGGAAGAAGGAAAAGAAGAGTAAAGGAAAGATTGAGAGAAAGAGGCGGCTCTAGGTTTCAAGTTATTAACCGCCTTTTATACAAAGCAAAATTATTACTAAATACAATAAAATTTGACATTTGATGATCGTCATGTAGTATATATATATATATATATATATATATATATATATATATATATTTTGCCTTAGGAAACTCAATTTTTATAGAACGATAATGTATTAATTCGGTTCTCTAAAATAGCATGGCGAAATAGGGGTGGTAAAATAATCCATTTGTTCACCATCCATCCAGTTCATCCATGAGAAAATCCATCCATTTATAAAAAAAAATATAAATGGATTGGATGGATTGGATTATTTTTTTAGTGGATGGTTTATGATCCATCCAATAAATTTTAAAATCCATTGGACCAACAATAAAAAATGTAATGGATCAACTTTTATCCATTTCAAAACCAATTTATTTTTTTCATATTATTTTTCACCAAATAAAAAAAACCTCCATTTGTAATAGAAAAATGGCCGTTATACAAAATGGTCGTGAGATAGAGTTGAGAGAGAGTAAAGATAGAGAGAGAGTAGGAAAAAAAGGGAGAGAGAAAGGGTAGAGAGAGGAAGAAAGAGGAGAGCGAGGGTGAGATAGAGATAATATTTTAATTTTTTTTACAAGTTATTTTATTTTTAAAAATATTTTATGGATGGATAAAAGAGATATAAAATTATTTAATTTCTTAAAATAAAATTTAGTGGATGGATTGGATATCCATCCATGAAAAGTTGTTAATGGATGGATCGGATGGATTTTATTTAATGGATCATGGATGAATTTGATTTTTCTAATGAATTTTTAATGGATTATAATGGATTAATGGATTGTTTTTAATCCATCCATTAAGATCCGAATAAAAATTTATCCGATCCATCCATTTGCCACCCTTATGGAGAAGTAATCACGAGCCCCCTCCCCTTCTTTTTGTCATTTTAGAATGAAAGTATATACTATTAGGAAAACAAAGATAATTAAGTAGTTAAGCATATTATAAAGTCATATATGTGACTTTTAAAATAATTATGATTAGAGTTAAATATTTTTAATGATATAATGATTTATGATTAGTTAAATGAGTTTAATTTCTATGTATTGTTAGTGTAAAGTTTTTTATACTATCAACCAATTAGAAATCATGATATGAGTGACTTTTAAGGTAATTATGATAAAAGTCAAATATTTACTTATATGACAATTTTTCTGATTGATTGATAATATAAAAATTATTTATACTGATAATACATACCAATTAAATCTTAATTAAATAAATAAAAAATATTTATACTAGCAATACATATTAATCAAATCCTATCATAAATGTCTTAAATTTAGAATGATAGAGAATGATTATTTTCTTCCCCGTCTAATGTCTAATAACTTTACTCTTGCTCAAATTTTGACGTCACTGTAAAGTATCTAATGACTAAATAACTCAGGGTTATACTAAAAGGGTTTTTCTATGGATCTCAAAAAATTAAATTTGTATAAGAATTCATGTATTTTATACTTTTAAAACTGAAATGCTTAGTTTTATAATAAATAATTGTTGTTTTTGTGTTTCTTAACCTGTGCAAAGTTACACATGATAGAAAAACTTATACTAAAAACCTTTTTATTATATGAGTACCAAGATTACCAATGTGGTGTTGGTCCAAGTGGTAAGACGACTTGGGTCCCTTAAACATGTGATCCTGGGTTCGACCCCTGAATCAGAGTGTATAGAAAAAATCATTATGAGGGATCGTCCGCTTAAACACGTCATAGTACCCCGGTAGATTATTGGGTGGGAGGATATTGTGGGAAATCTAAAATATAAGAGTACCAGGATTTTGTACTGGCCAATGAATAATCAAATAATTTTCTCTTCTTTATTTTAGTTAATTGCACCATTAAGAGTTAAGACATAAACAGTGTTATGAGCTCAGGGTTGTGTTTGTCTCTTATTATAGAGCTCTTCCTCGGTTTCTCAGCTCGTCATATGACCAAAACCTCCTTCATTTGTATCTATCCAAAACAGTAGTATACATGGTCTGTTCCTCATCCACTCTATTCTTTTATTATGAATTTCGATAGAGAAGACACATATATAATTGCAAATGCTGGAACGATGTATACTATTTTTATTCTTTAAATTCATTGAGATGCTAAAATAAGTAATATTGTATTTATTGAATGACTCAAAACACCCAATTGTAGTCTTGCTGTCTACTAATTTTGGGAGGCGTGTCTGATTTTCAATTTTTAAATTCGTCTTAATGCTGCTGACATTTGTAAAATTGCATATGGGAGTGTTTCAGGTGGAGAACATTCTTTAAACTAATGCAAGGGTCATACTTATGTATAAGCAAAAAGAATTTTGGTGAGGTTTTGTAATATTGATTAACCGGGTCACTCACAGAAGAATGTGACAAAATATTGAATGGCAAAGAATCCGATGCTGAGCAGAAAAATTGCCTTTTTATACTAAAGTTCGGTGGTGAATTTCAAAGTATTTATTAAACTGTTTTTCTTTTTTCCCATGGTAACTCTCTAGTTCAGATACTTTTTTAAGTGTGAAAATTGCATATAATTGTTTGTTGAAAGTGCCTCAAAATCAAGTTTAAAATTGTAGAATTTGGTGTTCAGACAGCTGGTAATCGATTATGGGAAGACTGTAATCGATTACGGACCTTCAGCCAGGAACTCTGAAGTTTCAGAACTGTGAACAGATAGCTGGTAATCGACTACCAGAATCTCGTAATCGATTACGGTAATCGATTACCAACGGCTCGTAATTGATTATGACGCGTCAGTTTCTGATATTTAAGTTCGTTACAGCAACGAACAGAATAAGATTCCGGGGTTTCTTGGGTGCGTAACCTAGAGAATACTATCATCTTGTAATGCTTTGATTCTATTGTGAATTGAGAGAAGAATCAAGAAAGGATTAGAGAGAGATCAAGAGTTGTGAGAAAATAGAGAGACGAAAGGCTTGTGTTCTCTTGTTTGTTCATCTTGAACATGGTGGAGTGAAGATCCAAGGGATCTCTATTGTAATCTTGATCAAAGTTCATAGTGGAGAAGACTCTCTCCCGTGGATGTAGGCCACATTGACTGAACCACGCTAAACTGTGTGTGTGCTCTCTATCTCTTCTTCCCTTTCTCTTTTCTTGCTGTTGCAATTGAATTACCTGCTGTGGTAATTCAATTACCACATATTGCTGTGCTTTTATTTTTGCGGTTTTATGAATTAGTTCTTGCTGGTTGTTTACTATAGTATTTCTTCTACATTAGGTGTATTGGGTTTAGGTTGCGAAACTCTATTTCTTGGTACTGTGTAGTCTTTTGTGTATTGTTTCAGGGATCTTCTTTGGGTTCTTTCATACACACGAACCAACAAGTGGCACCGTCTGCGGGGATTGAAAGAAGAAGAAATATCAAAAGGCTGAACAATGGGAAACACAAAGTATGACATAGAGAAATTCCCCGGAAGTAATGACTTCGGGTTATGGAGGGTTAAGATGGAGGCAATCTTGATACAACTTGGATTTGTAGAAGCTCTCAAGGGAGAGGCAAGGATGGCGGACACTCTATCACAAAGGGAGAAGACCGACATGATAGAGAAGGCAAGAAGTGCAATCATTCTATGTCTCGGTGGTAAGGCATTGAGAGAGGTTGCAAGGGAAAAGACAGCGGCGTCTATGTGGTCAAGGTTAGAAACATTGTACATGACAAAGTCACTAGCGAATAGGCTATGCTTGAAGCAACTTCTATATTCTTTCAAAATGACGGAATCGAAGTCCATTGTAGAGCAACTTGCGGAATTCAATAAAATTCTTGATGACCTAGAGAACATTGAGGTGAAGCTCGATGATGAGGACAAGGCATTGCTCCTACTTAATTCTTTACCTAAATCCTTTGAGCATTTTAAGGATGCCATTTTGTATGGCAATGATCAAACCATTTCCTTGGATGATGTGCAAACTTCAATCGGGATAAAGGACCTCCAAAGGCAACAAGAGTTGAAAGCGGAGAATAATGGTGAGAGCTTGAACGTCTCAAAGGGGAGGAATGAGAAGAAAGGGTCAAAGAGCAAGAGGTCTAGATCAAAATCAAAGAGTCATTCAAAGTTAAAGCTCAAGTGTTTCAATTGCGGTAAAATGAGTCACTTTGAGAAAAATTGTCCTGAAAAGGGGGGCAAGGAATCAAGGAACTCTGCTGAGGTTGCAGTTGCTTCGGATGGCTATGAGAGTGTCGGGGTGTTGGTGGTGCCAAGTTCAGAAACACAAAGAAGTTGGGTTATGGATTCCGGATGTTCATACCATATGTGCCCAACGAAGGGCTATTTCGAGACACTAGAACTCAAAGAAGGTGGAGTGGTGCTTCTAGGAAACAACAAAGCATGCAAGGTACAAGGTATGGGAACTATTCGGCTCAAAACTTCTGAAAATTGTGAAATCCTTTTAAAGGATGTGAGGTATGTTTCTGAACTTAAGAGAAATATTCTATCCATTAGCATGTTGGATGACTTAGGTTATTCCACTAAAATTGAACATGGTATGATAAAGATTTCTAGTGGTGCTTTAATAATAGCTAAGGGAACAAATAGAAATGGTTTGTATATTCTTGGTTCCACTGTTATTGCACAAGCATCGGTAGCTAGCCAAACACCACATGATAAAACCAAGTTATGGCACTTAAGGCTAGGTCATGTAAGTGAAAAAAGATCGATAGAATTATCTAAACAAAACTTGTTAAATGGTGATAAATTGGAGAAACTAGAATTTTGTGATCATTGTATATTAGGTAAGCAACATAGAGTTTCTTTTGGAACCGATATGCATGTTTCTAGTAGAACTTTTGAGTATGTGCACTCGGATCTTTGGGGTCCATCAAGGGTGATGACTCGTGGAGGGGGATCCTATTTTCTTACCATGATTGATGACTTTTCTAGAAGAGTGTGGATTTACATTTTGAAAAAAAAAATCTGAAACCTTTAAAAAATTCAAGCAATGACACACTCTTATAGAAAATCAACTAGGCTTGAAATTGAAAGTTTTAAGGATTGACAATGGCCTGGAGTTTGTTTCAGAGCAGTTTAATGAGTTTTGCAGGAAACAGGGAATTAAAAGGTATAGGACCGTGGCACGGTCTCCTCAACAAAATGGTCTAGCAGAAAGGATGAACAAGACTATTCTGAAGCGTGTTAGGTGTATGCTTTTGGGTGCTGGACTACCTAAGAGTTTCTGGGGTGAAGCTGCACATACTGCAGTGTACTTGATAAACAGATGTTCGTCTTCAGATTTAGACTTCAAGACACCTATGGAAGTATGGAGTGGTAAATCGATGGATTACTATAATCTTAGGGTATTTGGTTCTTTGTCATTTACTCACATCAGGGAGGACAGGCATGATGCACGGGCGGTAAAATGCATCTTCATTGGGTATCCAGATGGTGTGAAGGGCTATAAGTTGTGGAAGTTGGAATCAGGAGGATCAATGTGCTTTGTAAGCAGGGATGTCACATTTGATGAGACCAGGATGGGTATGATGTGCAATGGCTTGGAGCAAAGCGGTTCAGATGAAACAAACCAGAAAGCTCAGTTTGAGGTGGAGTTTCCCACCTCTAGCATTAGAGAGGAAAGTCCACCACTAGCAGAATAGACAGATCAACAACCACCAGTAGTATCAGATTACCAGTTGACTAGAGATCGAGCTAGGAGGAATATTGTACCTCCTAAGAGATTTGGGTATGCTGACCTCGTTTTCTATGCTCTTAATGCGGCTGAAGAGATACAAGATCCATAATTGAGAAGTTTCAGAGAGGCTATGGAAAGCAAGGATATTCAGAATTGGTTACAAGAAGTGCAAGCAGAAATGGAATCCTTGGATAAAAATCAAACCTGGACACTTGTGGACTTACCCAAGAATCAAAGTGTAGTTGGATTCAAGTGGATCTTCAAGAAAAAGGTGGCATTCCAGGCACCGAGAAGCAAGGTTCAAGGCAAGACTGGTGGCAAAGGGTTTTACCCAGGTTGAAGGGATTGACTACAATGAGATCTTTTCACCTGTTGTAAAACTTTGTTCTATAAGGATATTGATGTCCATTGTGAATCAGTATGACTTGGAGTTAGAACAGTTGGATGTCAAGACAGCATTTCTACACGGAGATCTAGAGGAAACTATCTACATGCAAAAACTGGAAGGGTATACAGAAGATAAGACCAAGGTATGTCTCTTGAGAAAATCACTTTATGGGCTAAAACAAAGCCCTAGACAATGGTACAAAAAATTTGATGACTTTCTCTTGAAAGTGGGATTTCTGAGGAGTAGTTATGATAGCCGTGTGTACATACTAAAGAGAGAGGAGGAGTGTGTTCTTTTCCTACTCCTATATGTGGATGACATTCTTATAGCCAGCTCTAGCAAGGAAGAGATAAGCAAGCTTAAGGACCAATTGAATTCTGAATTTGAGATGAAGGATCTTGGTAATTCAAACAGGATACTTGGCATGGACATAGTCAGAAACAAAAAGAAAGGGGAACTATTACTATCTCAGCAAGGTTACTTGAAGAAAGTTGTAGAAAGGTATAGGGTGCATCAGTCTAAACCGGTTTCTACACCTTTGGGTAATCACACAAAGCTCTCCATTACTCAAGCTCCTAGCAACGACACGGAAAGAAGAAGAATGGATTCTATTCCTTATGCAAGTGGAGTGGGTAGCATCATGTATGGGATGGTATGTAGCAGGCCGGATTTGGCACACGCCATTAGCATTGTTAGCAGATTTATGGCGGATCCTGGGGAAGCTCATTGGGAGGCTTTGAAGTGGGTTCTAAGGTATTTGAATGGTTCTCTAAATTCTGGACTTATGTACAAGAAAGCAGCTCAAGGAGAAGATGCTATTTTGGGTTATGTTGATGCGTATTATGCCGGGAATGTTGATACAAGGAAGTCTCTTTCGGGGTATGTGTTCACTTTGTTTGGGACTGCAATTAGTTGGAAGTCTACTTTACAACCCATGGTTGCGTTGTCAACTACAGAAGCAGAGTATATAGCTCTTGCGGATGGAGTAAAGGAAGCTCTATGGTTAAAATGGATGATTGGTGAATTCGGAATTATGCAAAAGAGTGTGACTGTTCCTTGTGATAGCCAAAGTGTTATTCACTTAGCTAATCATCAAGTTTATCATGAGAGAACGAAGCATATTGATGTAAGGCTTCATTTCATTAGAGATGTGGTTGGATCAAAGAAAATTCAGATTGAGAAGATAGCTTCGGAAGACAATCTAGTGGATGCATTCACAAAGTCACTACCAAGAGCAAAGTTCAAGCTTTTTCTTGGAATTGATAAACTTCATTGAAGCAAAATTCCATAAGTGGGAGAGCCTCACTAGTGGAAAATATACATTAGACGGGAACGTTTTACGTCAGTTAACCAAAAGCTAGACGTTAAAAAGGAGGCGGTGACGGTTTTGTAAATATTAGACTTCATTAATTCAATTTTAATGCCAGTTGTTGTAAGGACTGACTTTAAAAGTTAAGTGACTCACTTTTAACGTCAGTTCAATAAACAACTGACGTTAAAAGTGAACATTTTAACGTCAGTTATTTATTGAATTGACGTTAAAAGTGAGTCACTTAACTTTTAACGTCTGTTCTTTCATCAACAGGCATTAAAGGTTATTTTAATAATTTTTTTTAGCTAGTATATGTACCCTTCTGTATTGCCTTCCTCAAAGTTTCAGTTTCACTTGCTTTGATGTTTTGTGTTTCTGTTTTGAAAACTAAAATATATGTGCTAAGTAAAAATGCTATAAGTTGAATCAATAACCCAAACCGGATCTCATTCATGAAGTGTATCAATAATACAATTACAAGATACATTCAAAATTTTAAAATCCTATAAAAAGTTATATTGAAAGGGTTTAGAATCCTAAACATTTGTTGAGGCTTCGTTCCCTTCACGGGTGAGCAAGAGAGGAGAGTCGAGCGACTGAGTTTTCCAAAGTCACTGAGCAAGGGTGCACTCGATCTGTTTCAACAATGGTCTTGGAACAGTCACTTGCTTCCAAAGCTGAGGTTTTGGAACTGTAGCTGCCGATTCTCCGGAAGGATAATAAGGTGAGCAACTCACATTATGTGATTTACACAACCTTATCACCCATATTATGTGATTTACACAACCTCAGAAGTTGTTTGACAATTAAGACAAAGATCTTTGAGTATAGGAATAGGAAGAAAGAGTGATGAAGTTAATCTCCATGACAGAGCCATATTGTGAAGCAGAAAAATAAAAGGAATCAAGCTATTTATAGGAGCAGGGGATGAAGTTACTAGGCGTCGTAAGTTGCTAAAAAATTAAGTTGATCATTAAGAACATTAGGTTCCAAGGCGCATTGGGAGTTGGCAGTCATATATTATAAACGTGCAGAATGAATATTGATTTTAACACTTTTAACGTCAGTTGTTTATACAACCGACGTTAAATTTTTTGCAGAAACATACACTTTTAGCGTCAGTTTTCTTCATCAACTGACGTTAAAAATGTTTTTAAATAAAAAATATTTATTTTTAACATCAGTTCTTTAATATAACTGACGTAAAATGTTGTTTTATTTTGGGTTTTTGATTATAAGGTTTACACCCGCGCGCCTACTGCACTTCGCTCTGTACGTCTCTGTTCTTCTCTTTCACGCTCACTCTCACTCTCAACTCTCACTCTGACTCTCAACTCTCACTCTCACTCTCACTCTCACTCTCACTCTCACTCTCACTCTCACTCTCACTCTCACTCTGCCCTAATCGCGAGCTCATCTCCACCACAACCACCGCGAGGGCTTCTTCCCCACCACTGTGAGGTACACTCTTAACCCTAACTCTGTCTTTCCCGCTCATTCTTTTCAATAACTTGACATCTCTCTTTCCCCTTCCCGCACACTAACTCTCCTTGTCCCTCTGCTCTCAGTAACCACATCGAACGTTGGCCACCACGCGAGCACCTATTTCTGGTGAGTCTTTAGGGCACATTTTTTTATGTTTGGTTTTGAGTGTATGTTGAAACTGTAGTCTATTTAGTTGAAACTTGAAACTGTGAGTTTGAGTTGTTTGGAATGTCTCTATTTCTGGTCGTGGGTTTTGTGTTTTCTCTTGTTTTTCTTCTGCTATCGTGACCTATTTCAAAATGGGAAGAAATTTAGAGTTGCTTGTATGATGTGACATCAACAATATATTGCTCATTGGAATTCTGTTTTGTTAATTTATCTTCATCTGCTTATTTCTTTTGTCTTAAGAAACCTGAAAATGGTGTAAATTTGAAATAATTTTTAAACGCCTTGGATATATGTTTTGTATATCTACAGAACCTATCTAGTTATGGATCGTAGTTGGATGGTTTGTAAGCGCACTAGTGCTAAGTATTTGAAGGGGGTTGAAGAATTTATAGAATTTTCTCAAAGGAATGTTCCTAATAGTAATGGAATGTTCTGTTGTCCTTGTGTCAAGTGTTTGAATACGAGGAAATGTACGGTGAAGGATATACGTACTCATTTGATTTGTGAAGGGATTTGCTTGAGTTATAGAAGATGGATATGGCATGGAGATGTGTTGTTGAGTAGTACGGCAAGTGTCTCCCAAAGTGAGGACGTTGACGTAGATATGGAGGATGATCGAGTAGAGGACATGATCCGTGATATTGGACAAGAATATTTTCATCGAGCTCATGTGTATGATAGGTTGTGCAGTGATGCGGATAAGCCTTTATATCCAGGGTGTACTACTCATACACGGTTGTCGGCGGTGCTAAAATTGGTTTGTGTGAAGGTTAGAAATGGTTGGACCGATAAAAGCTTCACGGAATTGCTTGAAGTGTTGAAAGACTTGCTTCCGGAGGACAAAACATTGCCTGGCCGTAACTATGAGGCCAAGAAGGTATTGTGTCCGATGGGTATGGAGTATAAGAATATACACGCATGCCCCAATGATTGCATATTGTACACCGGTGTTCATGAAGACAATCACGATTGCCCCAAATGTGGGTTATCATGATACAAAGTGAAGGGTGGTGATGATGATGATGATCTTGAAGATGTGAGAAAAAAGGGTCCTCATGCGAAGGTGTTGTGGTATCTTCCAATAATTCCAAGGTTCAAGCGATTGTTTGCCAATGCGAAAGTTACGAAGAATCTTAGATGGCATAATGATGAGAGGAAACGTGATGGAAAGGTTCGTCGTCCTGCTGATTCTCTGCAATGGAAGAATATTGATACTATGTTTTAGGATTTCGCCGATGAGCCAAGAAACCTAAGGCTTGGACTTGATACGGATGGAATGAATCCTTATGGTAACATGAGTAGTATTCATAGTTCATGGCCTGTTCTGTTGATAATTTACAACATGCCCCCTTGGTTGTGCATGAAGCGTAAATACGTGATGTTGTCTATGATGATTTCGGGTCCAAAGCAACCGGGAAATGACTTAGATGTTTATCTAAGTCCCTTGATTGAAGACTTGAAAACGCTGTGGGTGGAAGGTGTTGATGTAGTTGACGGGTATTCTCATGAGACTTTCAAGCTTCGTGCCATGTTATTTTGCACCATCAACGACTTTCCAAAGATACTCGGTAACTTGTCCGGGTACAATGTCAAGGGGCATAAAGCATGCCCTATATGTGAAGAAGGCACATGCTACACTCAGTTGCATCATGGAAAGAAGACGGTTTACCTTGGGCATCGGAGATTTCTTAGACGTGATCACCCATATCGTAAGATGAAAAAAGCTTTTAATGGATGCCAAGAGACAGAAGAAGCTCCGGCGGCCTTAATTGGAGAGCAGGTTTATCAGAGGTTAAAGGGCGTCGATGTTATATTCGGCAAGTCCAAAAAGAAAGGTAAAGCTGCTGAGAAAAACATATGGAAGAAGATGTCGATATTCTTTGATCTTACATACTGGCGCAAGCTTGATGTCAGACACTGCATTGATGTGATGCATGTGGAGAAAAATGTGTGTGATAGTGTGATCGGGACGCTTCTCAACATTCTGGGCAAGACAAAGGATGGTGTCAATGCTCGTATCGACCTCGTTGCTATGGGTATACGAGAGAAGTTAGCTTCAGTTGTTGAGGATGGTAAGCGGACTTATTTGCCGCCAGCATGTCATATTTTGTCAAAAAAAGAGAGACAAAGTTTATGCGGGTGTCTTCAGGGCATCAAAGTTACACATGGTTACTCTTCAAATATGAAGAGGCTTGTCTCTAGTGATCTTAAATTGGTTGGCTTAAAGTCTCATGAATGTCACATCTTGATGCAACAACTTCTGCCCGTTGCTATTCGTGGTATTGCTCCAAAAAATGTGAGACATGCCATTACTCGGTTGTGCTCATTCTTCAATTCTATATGTAGCAAAGTCGTTGACCCCCATATGTTGGATGACTTGGAAGTTGAGGCTGCTACAATCTTGTGCCAATTGGAGATGTATTTTCCTCCTCCCTTTATCGACATAATGGTTCACTTAATTGTTCATTTGGTGAGGGAGATTAGATTATGTGGGTCGGTTTTTCTGAAATGGTTGTACCCAATTGAGCGCTACATGAAGATCTTGAAAGGGTACGTGAAGAATCCTCATCGTCCGGAAGCATCTATTGTTCAAAGGTATGTTGCAGAAGAAGCTATTGAGTTTTGTTCGGACTACCTTCATAACACGGATCCTATAGGGGTTCCTAAGCCTCGGCATGATGAGATCAGATGTCAAGGTAAGGGTACACATGGCTTAAGAATTTATAGCAAGGGTTGGGAGGAAGTGCTTCAAGCACATTTGTATGTATTGAACAACATCGATTGTATTCAGCCTTTCTTATTTGAACATAAAAGAAAAGTCAATCAAGAAAACCCTCGAATGAGCGAAAGGTGGTTGTTGAACAAGCATAACAAGACTTTCTTACCATGGTTCAAGGAAGAAATGCTGAAGGATGGTAGTACTGCTTCTGATGACGTAAGATGGCTAGCACGTGGGCCTAGCTTCAGCGTCATATGTTGGAGCGGATACGACATAAATAACTTTTCCTTTTATACAAAGGAACAAGATAACAAGAGTACCATGCAAAATAGTGGGGTTATGATCGTGGCCGAAGCAATGCACTTCTTTAGTGCAAAGGACACAAAACCCCTTAAAGCACCGAGACCTTACTTTGGATATATTGAAGATATTTGGGTGCTCGATTACACTAAGCTTACGGTGCCAGTTTTTAAATGTAAGTGGGTTGATAGTAACGGTGGTGTACAAACCGACGAATTGGGGTTCACATTGGTAGACCTCAACAAGTTAGGTCATATAAATGAGCCTTTCATAATGGCTTCCCAAGCAAAACAAGTGTTCTACATCACTGATCCTTCTAACAAAAGGTTGTCCGTAGTTCTCCAAGGAAAAATCATGTATAATGGTAGTGATGAAAATCAAGATTCAAATCTTGATATTCCTGAGACTCCTTCTTTTTCAACAAACATGCCTACTATAATCGAGGAGACACAGGTGGACGATGTACATGCCACTCGTGATGATCATCACGAAGGGATATTGATATAGGTTGTTTAAACTTAGTATACATTTATTTTTATTTATACTTCTGTATTTATTTTGAGTTATAACCTATGTTAATAAATATATATTGTTTCTGAACAAGCATACATATGGATCAGTCGGATAGCCCACATGCACGGGAGGACACTGTGGGGCCTACGCAGGACCCGATCGCGCCTACGCCTGATTCTAGTGTAAGTTTACATGTTATATACTATCTTTAGTCCTTCTTTTTAATGTAAGTTTATAATGTTACAACCCTCTATTTTGTTGGTAAGGCGATAGTTTTGTTTTTAGACATTAGAGACTAAAATTTATATATATATACTTGTAGATATATAGTTATGTTTTTCCTATACATGGATTTTGGTTTTAAGTCCCCCCATTGTTCCTTTGTATATTTCTTTTCTTATTGTTAATATTGAAATTTAAGGGTAATGTTTGCAATTCTGTAATGTGTGTGATATTCTGTGTTACTGGGATATTTACTGAATGCAGGGAGAGCTTAGGGGAGTGATATTTTAAAAATGGAATTAAAATATATATATATATATATATATATATATATATTAACGTCAGTTGTATAAAAAAACCGACGTTAATAGTATTTTATAAATATACAGTACACTATTAACGTCAGTTGTATTAGGAAACTGACGTTAAAAATAAAACCTTTAACGTCAGTTCTTTAACACAACTGACGTTAGTTTGAACAATATTAACGCCAGTTGTATTAAAGAACTGACGTTAATAGTTTTATATTTAACGTCAGTTGTTTAAACAACTGACGTTAAAATATTAACTATTAACGTCAGCTGTATTTACGTCAGACAATATTCTGACGTATAAAATCAATTTTAACTGACGTAAAAAGCACTTATTGCACCAGTGCCTCCACTACAAGGTTAACTCAATCTTCTGATTTGGAGTCAAGGTGGAGTATTGTTGAAAGTGCCTCAAAATCAAGTTTAAAACTGCATAATTTGGTGTTCAGATAGCTGGTAATCGATTACGGGAAGGCCGTAATCGATTACGGACCTTCAGCCAGGAATTCCGAAGTTTCAGAACTGTGGACAGACAGCTGGTAATCGATTACCAGAACCTCGTATTCGATTACGGTAATCGATTACGACGCGTCAGTTTCTGATATTTAAGTTCGTTACAGCAGTGAACGAAATAAGATTCTGGGGTTTCTTGGGTGCGTTTTTCAGAGCGAAAAAGATGGAAAAACCTAGAGAATACTATCATCTTGTAATGCTTTGATTCTATTGTGAATGGAGACGAAAGGCTTGGATTCTCTTGTTTGTTCATCTTGAACATGGTGGAGTGAAGATCCAAGGGATCTCTATTGTAATCTTGATCAAAGTTCATAATGGAGGAGGCTCTCTCCCGTGGATGTAGGTCACATTGGCTGAACCACGCTAAACTGTGTGTGTGCTCTCTTTCTCTTCTTCCCTTTCTCTTTTCTTGCTGCTGTAATTGAATTACCTGCTGTGGTAATTCAGTTACCACATATTGCTGTGCTTTTATTTTTGTGGTTTTGCGAATTAGTTCTTGCTGGTTGTTTGCTATAGTATTTCTTCTACATTAGGTATATTGGGTTTTGGTTGCGAAACTCTATTTCTTAGTACTGTGTAGTCTTTTGTGTATTGTTTCAGGGATCTTATTTGGATTCTTTCATACACACGAACCAACATTGTCATTTGGAACGTTGGTTTGAAGCACAAAAAAATTGTTGTTTTAATAGTTGAACAGTGGTGTACTTTTCTGCTGGTAGCAAATGATAGTTTGGTCATCTTCAACCCTTCCTAGAAGGTGGGGAGAGTGATCAATTGTGATGCTTTAGTCAGATATTTTTGAATAAAATATTTACTTATCAAATAAAAAAAAATAGTTGATACACAGTTGGCCCATGACAATCTGTTAGATATATGATTTTCATGGACCCAAAAGTACTACTCTTAACTTGTTTTTAATTTTGTCTCATCAATAAAATATTGCTTGGTTGGGCGTTTTGTCATGCTTCTTACCAAAAAGAATTTCTTTTCGGTTGTGACGGGCTCATCAATAAAATTCGTGTGTTGTAATTTGTTAACAGATAATTTGGATAATGATATATAAAATTTTGATTAATAAAGTTCATTGAATGGTTAACGAGTCACCAATTTTGATATACTCATTAATCAAATCAAATATATCATTAATCATAATTTTAAATATCATTAATGATGTGTCGATTGTTGTCAAATCTATGATGTTCAATAAAGAGTAAATTGTACATGATTTAATTTGATTTACAAGCAATTTACGTCATATATATATTGTATAATTTGATACTTCACCTTCAGGTAGTTTTGGTGGAAAAAAAACATTGTTCGCATGTGCTATAATTAGAATTGGAGACACATACACTCTATTTGGTAAAAACCAGTGGATAATGGATAAGTTAATAAATAGTGGTTAGTGGATAAGCTAGCTGTTATCACTTTTAACATTTTAATTATTTTAAATTATTTATCATTTTTAAAAAATAAGATATTTTTAATTTTAATATTAATTTATTTTTAATAAATAAAAGGACAAAACTTATGTGCAGTTCCTTGTGTACAGTTTTTACTATTTTTCAATTACAATTCAACACATGGATTAATCAACTAATAGAAAAAATAGAAACATTTTAAATTTGAATTTAAATGAAAATTTTAATCTATATGACATGTTATAATTGGGGAACAACATAAACATCACCAATTTAAGTGCACGTAAGTTTTTTCCTAAATAAAATGGAATAATAAAAATAAAAATATATTTATGATATGATCTTTATATAAATTTTATTTTTTTATAGATAAAAATATTTTTGCTATTTTTTATCTTAAATATAAATCTAAATAGTGAAATTAATTCTTATTTTTATACTATGCTAAATGATTAACGTTTTATTTTATTAGCTAAGGATAAGTGAGGAATTTGATTAATATAGTAGGGATAAAAATGGAAGAAAAAATGATAAGCTATAAGCTCAAACGCTACTTGAAGTAGCGTATGGGAAAAAAATGTTGTACGTTAGCAGAAAAAATACTATACACTGATTTTAAAAATGGTTATCAAACATGGTTACTCTTTCATCCGCTATAAGCTATCCGTTATAGACTAGGGGATTTGACAAACCAAACAGACACATAATCAATTTCATTTCTAATGGCTCTATCTTTGCGATTAGTTGCTGGATCATCTGGAAAGCTAGATGTGATGATGTGTTTAATGATAAGATCCGGTCTCATTGGCATACTCTTAGCCGTATTGAAAACCTGCAGGACTCTATTTCCAACTGTTACGGCCGCCCTTGGTTAAAACGGTTGGTGTTAAAGAGATTTGTTGGCTTCCACCTGCTAAAAACGTTGTCAAGCTTAATGTGGATGGGAGTAGCTATGGGAATCCAGGAAAGTTTGGTTTTGGTGGCCTTATTCGCAACATGCATGGTGAGTGGCTCATTGGTTTTGCAGGATGTTGTGGTTATTCAACTATAATGCAAGCAGAATTGTTGGCCATTTATCATGGTCTTATTTTGGCTCTAGCAGCAGGTTACAGTGATGTGGTTTGTGAAACAGATTCTAAAGTGGCTTTGTCCTTAATCAATGTGGGAAAGCAGCACTACCACCCTTATGCTACCATTGTTAACAAAATCAGGAGCTTACGCTCTCACTCTTGAGATTGTCTTTCAAGCATACTCTCTGGGAAGGAAATTTTTTCTCATGGCTTGCTAATTTGAAGCCAATTGTGACAGTCATGAAATATAATTTTATAAATCAGACACAATTAAAGGTATAATTTATCCAACGCTGATGCAAACCTGTCTTTATTTCGATTTCTATTTGGTAAAAATTTATTGAAAAAATAAAATTGTTTAAATACTTATCGAAATGTGTAATACTCACCTTTTTGAGACTATCGATAATTTGTTAGTAATTTTTTTATTGACAATTTTTTTGCCAATCATCATCAATAATACCAAAACTTCTTAGAGTGATTAAATTCTTCTATAACTGTTTTTTAAAAAAATTTAAAATTATTATTTGTCTCTAATTTCGTTTCCAATTAAAATAATTATATTTATTATATAAGGTTGGACTCAAATAGACGTCCGTGATTGGCCAAATTAGAGATGTATCCCTAACTCCGAGCTATCATACATTTAATTTGGAGTTATGATATTTGAACACAAATTTTGAACATCATATACGATACCGTATATTTTTATCTCTATCTCTCACTTACTTTTTATTTTATTTATATAGACGCTTATCAAAAATACACCCTACAAATAAAGGGGACACCAAATGGTGTCCCATTTTGGTGTACAAAAATCACCCCTCTTTAATTTGTCACCATGTATTTCAAATTGAATTTTAATTCGGACATAACACAATTTCAATACCAAAATATACACTGCATATCATAGTTTAAATTATATATATACATAACTTTAAAGTATTCTAAAATGCTATGATATACACAAACAAGGATTTTTTTTTCGATAAATAAGAAATTTTATTCAAAATCATCTAACTACATCATCATAAGTGGTCAATCTCCCAACTTTCTAGGAAGATTTGAAGAAGACACATCCAAGGAAATATGGTTCACACGAAAAGGAGGTTGTGTGTTAGAGAGTACGTTACTAGCCTTTCTCGTATTTGAATCAGATTGTTTTTTGTGCATCAATTGAATGATCTAACCTTTAATTTTATAGTTCACTAATATTATGATTTGTTGTGAAATCAGAAGATCTGCTTAAATATCAGCAAATGTGTGTATCATAACATAGTTGTCAAAACCGGACCGGACCGACCGGGAACCGGACCCTTGTTCGATCCGAAATACCCTGTGAATCGTGTTGGCAAAGAATCGTTGGAAAATCGAACCGGCGAAAACCGGCCGGTTGTAACACCCTGTTTTCCCTACGTTTTCTGTAGCAGTAAATACATATTTAAATGTGTTTATTTTAGATTAAACTCAGAGGATGATTTTAATTAAACTAAAATCATTTTCTTGTGTTGTTATATCATATGAAGTGACGGTAAAATCTTCGGTTGAAAATTCAGACGGAAGCCGGTTTGCGTTTTCACTGCCGGTACAAGTTTACTATGCAGAAAACCTAATTTTGACCCGTGAAAGAAATAATTAGTGTTTTTATTATGTTTCCTTCAACCTTGGTTATTTTGAAAATTTTCGTGCAAAAATAAAATAAAATATTTTATTCGGGCGAAACGTCAGAAAAATTACGATCGGAAATACAACCGGGTACGAAATGAAGCATACTAGGGATCATAAAATAAGTAAGAAGACTTGATGAAAGAGACTATGACACACTCTAAAAGTACCATCACCACACTTTTCAAATTATAATACTATTCTATTCCAAAAATCTCTTCTCTCTCTTCTTCCATCCAATCAAGCATTAAACCACCAAGCTTGCTCAACAAGCTCTCCCTCTCACTCCCTTAGCCGTGAACTCCCCTCCCTCTCCCTATATATACCCCTTCCATTTTCACCTCATCATCTTCCTCCTTCAACCTCCATTAAAGTTCATCTTCTTCCTTTCTTCTAAAAGTTCAAGCTCTTAAAGCTTTAGTTTTTATTCATCTTTTCTACTTAAGTTCTTCATTAAAGTTCTTCCTTATACTAAGGGTAATGCACTCATATAAATCTTTTTGCAAGTTTCATATTTTATTTCTTAGTTTACTTTATGTGTTCTTTATATGCTTTAAACTTCTAAAATCTCTCTAAAATGGTAGAAAACTCCTTTTGAGTTGAAACCACTTTCTATAGTCTTGTATTAACTTATATTTTCACATACTAAGAGGTTGTGTAAAACAAAAATCTCTATCCATCTCTTCCAATGAAGGCCGAATGCTTGCATTTGTGACCTAGGAAGTTTTTGTTTCAACTTTTGGAATATGATCATGTGTTTGAGTTTCTAACTATCCCTTGATCTTGAGTCTATAAATCTTGGAAGTTTTGATAGCCTGTTCCTATGATGGCAGAAAAATATGAATAAGTAGGCCTAGGATACTATGTTTCAACTTTTCAAGTATTGATCATGGATTTAGAACTCTTAATAACTTGTTTATTTTATGTTGTTAAAGCTAGTATGTGTTACTTTCATTTTTCCAAGATGATCATGGACTTGAGCTCCATAAGATATTTGGATGCTAAGTCTAAGAGATTGGAAAGTTTAAGGATTTATAACTTGTTTATTTTATGTTATAAAATCTAATATGTGTTATTTTCATTTTTCCAAGATGATCATGGACTTGAGCTCCATAAGATATTTGGATGCTAAGTCTAAGAGACTGGAAAGTTTAAAGATCTCTAGTCTATAAATCCTATGAAGGCCGAACCTAGAAGGTTATGGATCTAGGATACCTTGTTCTTATTTTTCCAAAATGATCATGGTTTTGAGCTCCTTAACACATATGGATGCTAAACTTAAGAGATATGAAAGTTTAGTGAATGTTATCCTTTTTACTAGCCTTGTCCGAATGCCCTATGTTTTTAACTTAGTGGAATGTTAATTCAACTTTGTTAAATGATCATTGTTTATGAACTCCTAACACTTAAGGATCATAAATCCATGAGTTGAATAATTTTTGGGAATCTCTAACCCTAAGAACTAATCTTGGTCGAACCTATACCTTGTGGTTTAGTGTTCTTGTTTTGATTTTTAACTTGTGATTTTGTGTTCATAACCTTAGACTTCCATCGCGGAGGAAACGAGAACGTTCGTGACTTACCTCGTCGAGCATCGAATCTTCTTACCTTCATAGAAAGTAAGAGGGGATTGCCTAAGGATATTCAATGACTATATGCATGTGTGTATGTTTTTACTTGAGTGATTTGAATATTATTGTGATATGGAGCCAATACTTGAATAACTTGTTTACTTGAACTATTGTGGTTATTACTTGAAGTTGAACATTACTTGCTTTAAAGTTTTATGAATTATCTGTATATGTGATGAACTGTCGTTAACTGTGATATGATTGTTGAGAATATATTACCGTTGATTGAAGTTTGAGAAGCCGGACTTGAGTCTGTGCACAATGATTATAAAGGATTAAAAGCCTTAATAAGCCTTGAATAGAACTTTGAAAGTATTGGTTTCAGTTATAAAAGTTCCTTGTTTAAAACGCTTACTTCAAGAAAATGAGATTCTTATTTTGAAAAGAAACGTTGAAGTGTTTTTAAGACAATAGAAATTACCTTTTTATGATCCAAAGTTGGTACGAGAGAGAACCTTTTCGAACTATGTGTTTTATGAAGGAAAACCCCTTTGAAAATAGTTGACCTTATTTCGTCAAGGATTTCAAAAGCAAACGAATTTCCTAAATGTTTTATAAAAGAATTTGTAAAGGAAAAGATTTTCTCCTAAATGATTTAGATACGTTCCGGTTACTTAGATAAGTGACCGAGGTTTTGTTTTGGTTTTTGATTTTCACTGAGCGAAAAGTAAGCACATGTGAAAGAGAATACTAGTTCGCGAGACGTCACCTCTAGTATTCAGTTTATGCACGTGATCTGGGATCCGTGTCAAGTATTATGGACCAAGGGTCCTAATCGTGATATTATGGGCTAGGAGTCCTAATTTTGGAATTGAGGACTATGTGTCCTAATTTCGTTGTTATGGGCTAGGAGTCCTTATCATGTTGAAATAAAACATGGATAAAATTATAATTGTTTCTACGACCACAACCTTGGACTGCGGCCGCAGTCTAAGGTGTTGTGATTGAACACTCGGACCGTAAGTCCCCGTGTTATTAATTTTTAAGTAATGGAAATTGTGAATAGTCGTTAGCTTTGGGTTTCGACAAACGGAAAAGAGAGAACACAAAGAACAGTCTCGTCAATAAAAAGTCTTTTATTCATATGCATTTCCCCTTAGCAGATGTGCTTGAGTTATCTGAATACCCGCTTAAGATGTGGTATTCGATGAGGTATACATCCGAATGGCTGTTATAAGGGATTCATGATGATGTTGATCCGGGCGCATGAGGTGACGGAGATAACTTGCCAAACGGGGCGTATGAGCCTGATCAACTCTTTCTTTCTTAATGATAAAACGGTGATGGTATCTCATGAGATTAAGATTAGAGCCTGATGATTGAAGTGTCATTCATTATCTTTATAAAATTGATTGATTCGGGTATGAGACCCACTGAGATAGTACTTATTGTTTACCTATGAGTAATGTTTAAAATGTTAATAGGTCAAGGTGTTGTATGTATCATGTGTATGGTTGTTGTGCGATATATCCGTTGTCGGTATCTCACTCTTTCATTTCTACTTGTTATTCTCTCTTCCTTTTTGGTATCGCCGTAGGTACATGAGTCCAGATGGATCCCAATATCCCGCTTGCACCGACAGCATCAAAGACTGAGGTCTTCGACGACGCAGGGAATGCTGGGGCATGGCAGATACACCCAGGGGCAACATCTGCCACATACCACGGAGCAATCACCACGACCGATTTAAATGCTGACGGAGACCCAATCCGTAGAAGCCACACTGTGGAAACTAGGAGGGTAGATCTGCCTCCGATTTGGTATTACCTTCCCACATTGCGAGCTCACGGACTGCTACATGAGCCACCACCTCTAGACGTAGAGCCGGCAGCGCCGATCGAGGAGGACCCCGAGGAGGACCCTGAGGAGGATCCTGAGGAGAACCCTGAGGAAGACTTCGATGAGGCCATGGAGGAGGATGAGCCGGAGGATCACGTTATGGATCATGACGACGACGATGATTCCGTAGATGAGGGCGGCAACGTTATAGCCCCATTACCTGAGGTCTCGTCTCGTGGGAGCCCTTGTGGAGACCCTGCTTGCAGCCAGTGTCAGTAACCAGTTCGGAGTGTTTTGTGGATAATCTTCCGTCATCTGACTTTTAAATTTATCTTTTGGATGTGGTTCCGGACCCTCTTTCCTTGTTTCTTACTTACTCTCTTTTAAGTTGTAACTCCTAGATGTCTAATTCTGTTGCAATGGCCATTGATAAGGCCCTAACTTATGTACTGGAACTTGGCTTTCATTGGGACATGTTATATATATATATATATATTGTCTTCAATTCATGTTCTGAGTGTTCACCACCTTTATCTTCCTTCATCTCAAAAATAAAAAACAATTAACTACCATTTTTAGGGTACTCATCCATCGAGAAAATGATACTTTCAGAAAGTAACCAGCATTGTAAATCAGAAATATTTCCGCAATTGGGTAACCATGTGATGCCGGGTTTAGGGTGTCACACCAGTCCTGCGGTTCTCCCGGTTTGCGTTTTTTACACTTTTAAAAAAAAACACGCCAAAACAACATCGTTTTCGCTGCCTCATGGGTCATAATCACAAGTTCAATGAAAAACTATCGACTATCGAGCCATTCTTCTCTTCCTTGTTGCTCTTGAACTTAAAAACCCTAACCCCTAAATAGCAACCACGAACGGCAACAGAGGTACTGTAGCTATTGTTTGAGTTTGTACTTTGTAATCAATATTTTTTAGGACTTTATAACTTGTTTGAGTGTGTAACTTGCTGGGTTAGAAGGTAATTTTTTATGCTATTTTAACAGGTAGAAAGCGTGAATTCTCCTCAAGCTAATGTGGGTACTACCAATGCTCCAATTACACTGTCATCGGAAAAACAATCTACAAAGGCTTCAAGTACAATTCATGGGAAAACTGATCCTGCGTGGGAACATTTTTCATATAGAAAAGAAGGAAGAACTAATGTGTATACATGTCTTTATTGTGGATCAACTTATAAAGAGTTATTACTAGGTATCCAAGAGAAAAAAAGAGTGAGGACCTAGACGAAGCATACAAAGAACAAATTGTTGAAGAGGAATTGCAAGAAGTTCAACGTTCTCCAAGTGTGGGTAAGGACACTAACACATTGAAGAGTAAACGGAAGGCCAATGTTAAAATTGGTAGTTATTTTGCTCCAAGGTCAACTCCCGGCTCCCAACCGACTATTAAAAGTGTATTATCAGGCAAGGGAGCAAAATACAAAGCTAAGATAGCAATTGCCCGATGGTTCTATGATGCTAGCATTCCATTTAATGTTATACATTCACCTTATTTTCTTGCTACTTTGGATGCAATTACTGCTATTGGCCCCGGTTTTAAAGGTCCATCTTATCATGAATTAAGGGTTAATTTGTTGGGAGATTGCAAGAAAGAGTGTCAATTACTTGTGGAAGCTTATCGTGTAGATTGGGCTAAGAATGGATGTACAATTATGGCTGATGGATATATGGACTGACCAAAGGTAAAGAACTTTGATCAACTTTCTAGTTTATTCTTCAACAGGTATAACATATGTTGATAGTTCTTAATATACTTGATAGTCCACTTAATTACTCTTTGATAAACTTTCTAATTTAATATTTATTGTCCTACAGGCATCCGCTTTGTGAAATCCGTTGATGCATCAGATGTTGTGAAAGATGGCATGACTTTGTGCAATCTATTTTCTGAAGTTATTGACTGGGTTGGAGATGAGAATGTGGTTCACATAGTCACGGATAATGCAGCAAATTACGTAGCTGCTGGTAGATTGATCCATGAAAAATACGAAACCTTTTTCTGGTCTCCTTGTGCTGCTCGCTGTTTGAATCTCCCGTTGAAAGACATTGCTAGCATGCCTCATGTTGCAGACCTTGCCTCAAAGGCTTCAAAGGTAACTGTGTTTGTGTATAATCATATGATATTCTTATCTTGGTTGAGGAAAAGAGAAGGTTGGAAAGAAATTGTACGTCCAAGAGTGACTCGATTTGCTACCACTTTTATTACTTTGAAAAATGTTCATGATCATAAACATGATTTGCAAGCTCTAGTTGTGGACAAGCATTTTACTGGCCATAGATTAGCAAAGATTGCTGCAGGAAAAACTGTTAGTGCTATCATTTTGGATAGTAAATTTTGGAATGATTGTTTTATGATAGCAAAACTTGTGGGTCCCATCATTCGATTACTGAGAATTGTAGATGGGGATGAAAAACCTTCTATGGGTTATGTTTATGAAGGCATGCAAAGGGAAAAAAATTCCATAAAGGATATGTTTAGGAATAGAAGAGCAGCATATAAGCCTTACACTAATATTATTCTGGCTCGATGGGATAAACATTTGAAGCGCAACCTTCATGAAGCAACTTACTTTTTAAATCCTGCATTCTTGTATGGTGGGACTTATTGTGCAAAGGATAGGGTCATGCAATCAATTCTTGATTTATTTGAGATAAAAGCTTTTTGTAATGATTTGACCAAAGCCATTCATGAGTTGCAAGTGTATCGCAGGCACAAAGGCAGTTTTAGTCGGGCAAGTGCTCTTAGTGTAGCAAGTACAATACAACCTGGTAAGCACCCATTCATAGTTTTAAACTTAAATAGTTATGCATATTTTGTGTTTTACACTTTTATGGTTTCTTGTAGATGAATGGTGGAGATTGTATGGGGGTAGTGCTCCAACTTTGCAAAAGTGGCAATTCGTCTCCTTGGTCAAACTTCTTCTTCTTCTGGGTGTGAGAGAAATTTGAGTGTTTTTGAACGCATCCATACGAAGAAAAGAAATAGACTAGAACATCAAAGACTCAATGATCTTGTTTATGTTAATTACAACTAGCATTTGAGTAATAGGTATAAATGCTTCTCTATCACTCCAACATTATTTCACTTATTCTTCTAGTATAATTGATTTACTTTTTTATATTGTGATTCTTTATTTTAGGTTTGACAAGAAGAATAAATCTTATGATCCTATTGATTATGAATCCATTGACAAAGTTGATTTTTGGGTAATGGAGGAAGAAGCACCTTCTGAGCTTGATATTGATGAGATTGAGAATGCTATTTATCATGATAATGCAATTCCAATTGGTGAACCATAAAAAATTAATGAAGGTTAATATTTAGTTAACTTGTTATATTGAATATGTTTCATTTGTTAAGTATTATTCTAGAGTTGAAATTTATTTTCCTACTTGTTTGTTATTTAACTAGGTGATGAAGATCTTGACACTACATCATTTCAACTTGATAGTGATGGTGGTCTAACTGATGAAGCTGTTCTTCCTAACATACTTGAATGTGGAGACAATGAAGCAATGAACATCAATGAATATTATTATGATTGATGGTTATATCAATTATTTAGTATCTAATTGTAGTTGACAATGGATATTATTTTGTGTTGAACTTAGATATTATGTACTCTTTGATTTTGTTTCATGTGTACTTTTGCTTGCATGTTTTATGTTATGACCTATGAATTATGACATTTTGAATTGAAGTTTAGTTTTTAATGTCACGAAGTTTTGAATATTATGTTATTTTTTGTATAGTATTTTTATATATATT